>CM069169.1:17173967-17468967 GCA_035221665.1 Okamejei kenojei | reverse complement strand
GGGGTGGGGGGGGGGGGGGAAGGATTAAAGCGAAGGGGGGGAAAAAAAAGAAAGGGTGAGGGAGAAGGAGGGGATAAAGAGGGGAGAATTAAGGGAGGGGGAGGAGGGGGAGAGAATGAGGAAGGAAAAGGAAGGGGGCGAGAAGGAAAGGGAGGGGGGGAAGAGTGAGAAAGAGAAGAGGGAAGGAGGGGGGGGGGGGGGGGGGGGGGAAAGGGGGGGGGGGGGAGAGGGGGGGAGGGGGGGGGGGGGGGGGGGGGGAAGGAAGAGGAGGGGGAGGGGGGGGGGGGCGAGGGGGAAGGGGGGGGGGGGGGTGAGGGGGGGGGGAGGGGGTGGAGTGTGGGGGGGGAGGGGGAGGGGGAGGGGTGAGGGGGGAGGGGGGGGGGAGGGGGGGGGGGGGGGGGGGGGAGAGGGGGGGGGGGGGGTGGGGGGAAAGGGGTGGGGTGGGGGGGGGGGGGGGGCGGGGGAAGAGGGAAGAGAGGAGGGGGGGGGGGGAGGGGGGGGGGGGGAGGGGAGGGGGGGGGAAGGGGGGAGGGGGTGGGGGGAGAGGGGGGGGGGGGGGGGGGAGAGAAAGGGGGGAGGGGGGGGGGGGGGGGGAATGGGGGGGGGGGGGGGGGGGGGAGGGGGGGGGGAGGGGGGGGGGGGGGGGGGGGGGGGGGGGGGGGGGGGGGGGGGAGGGGGGGGAGGGGGGAGGGGGGGGGGGGGGAAGGGAAGAAAGGGGGGGGAGGGGGGGGGGAGGAAATTGACAAGGGGAGTTGCGGTGGGGGGAAACGGTCTTTTGCGGAAGGAGGACAGGGGGGGGAGATGGGAAGATGTGGCAGGTGGAGGGATCACGTTGGAGGTGGCGAAACTGGCGGAGGACTATGTGGATGTATTTGCAGCTGGAGGGGTGCAAGGTTGAGGGGCACAGGGGGACCTCTGCCTGTTTGGGAGTGGGGGAATGGGGAGAGAGGCAGTGTTTGCGGGGTATGGAGGGAGAGCGGACCCTGGTGCGAGCCTCATCAATAGTGGGGGAGGGGAATCCCCGTTCTCTGAATATTGAGGCCATTTGTGATGACTGGTGTGGAACAACCTCAATCCTGGGAGCAAATGCGGCGTAGACGGAGGAATTGGGAATAGGGGATGGAGTCCTTACAGGAAGCAGGGTGGGAGGAAGAGTAGTCCAGGTAGCTGTGGGAGTCAGTTGGTTTGTAGTGGATGTCGGTCAGGAGCGTATCACCTGCAATAGAGATGGTGAGGTCAAGGAATGGTAGGGAAATGTCGGAAATGGTCCAAGTGTATTTGAGTGCCGTATGGAAGATGGATTTAGAGATAGTCTGCTCTGAAGATAAGGTCACAGATGTTAATGCAAACAACAGAGTTCTACAATTTCTCACCTTATCTGACATAAATTTTAATTTGTTAATAAAAAAGTGCTAATTGACCCAAGTCTAGAGAAGTTTACCTACACAAATTGGGCTTAATACCTCCAACTTTCCGCATTTGGTGCAATGAGGTTTAGATATTTCAATCACTGGAATTCAGTTCATCTTGTAATCAACTGGTTTACGATATTTATGGAGCACTATTTAAATTGATACAATTTATAAATCCAATTTAAAGTAGAATTATGCATAAAAAAACAAAACTCACGAGTAATCGTACTTGCCTGGAATGTGTACTTAATACTGTAGCCTGATTGTCGAATCCTGACAGTTTCCAGCATGCCTGTATACCGCAGTTGTCTCAGGACTAGATGATCATTGAAGCGCAATGGAAGCTGTAAAGTTGACAAAAATAAATGTCGCCATGTCCTGCATTCACAATTGTTCCCATCTTGCCTGATAAACACAATGTGCTCACTTGATCCTAAGCTTATTCAATTTCTGACCACATTTCTTCCATCTACAAACTTTCCAGATGCCCAAAGAAGGGTCCCCACGCCCCATGTCTCCTATCCATGTTCTCCAGAGATACTGCATGGCCCGCTGAGTTACTCCAGCACTTTGTGTCTGTTTTTTATAAACCAGCATCTGCAGTTCCTTGCATTTACTCTCCAGATGCTAACTGATACAGCATCCTTCTCTTTAATAGTGATCCCATCACAACAATTTCCTCACAACAATTCCACTTTTATTTCCTGTCATCCATGAATGTCACATCACTAGACAAGCTCATCTCTTTTACTTGTAGCTCCATTCTTAAATTGTTCCAACTAGTTTTCTGCTGAAACAATCGGAACCAAAACTCTAAAGAGCATCCTTCGATATTCTGACAACATTGTGCTCTTTCTCTTTATTGACCTGACCGTCTTTATACAAACTGTATTTTCCATTCTTGAGTCAGTTGCTCTTGCTCTTTTTACTGCAATCATTTTACTTGCTGATCCAGCACATTATCCCCAAGGTCTCTCCGACTTGCATCCTTGATCTTTATTCTATCTCATCAATATGTGGCCTAATCAAAATCTCGACCCAAAACGTCACCCATTCCTTCTCTCCAGAGATGCTGCCTGACCCGCTGAGTTACTCCAGCATTTTGTGTCTGTCATCTTGTAATGAGACTGACTTTCAGATGTATACTGGGCACACCAAGATCCATTACACTTCCACTTACTTCTATTTCAGAATAGTTGAACAGGGTGACCTGTTCAAAAGCCACCCCCCCTCCCCCCCAACCATGCTTCAATAAAGTGCACCCCTGAGAAACCTCTTTAAATATTAATGGCTTTATGCAAGTGCAAACTATTATTCTAATTAATTAAAATTATTATAATGTTGCTCTCTTCAAAGATGTTTCCCATCCTCTCATGTATTACTAGCAATTGCTGCATTTATTTCAGATTTCCATATCACCTATGTGTACAATTTACCCTGTTCTACCAAGTTTAGTCTTCAATTCTGGTTTCTCATTTGTCATTAAATTGAGGAATAGATACAAGACCTTTTCTGCATTTGATCGGATGCACTTGACAAAGTAAGGCTCTGCCTGTCCCAAGGTCTCCATGAGTTTATTGAGAGAAGCCTGCATGAGGAAAGAAATTGTTGTGAATTACTAATTACTCCATCAACAAGATCAAATGTACACAACAGAAAATGAAATGACATTAATCCACCTCCTATGCTGAAGGTAAAGCATTACACTAAATGCAAGTATAATCGAAGCACTATGCTCTGTGGTCCCTCCCATACAAAGCCGAGTGGTAACGAGCAACAAAGGCATTAACAGGAGATGGATACTCCAAGAACATCCCAGTCCTCAGTGAGAACGGAGGTCATTTATAAAATGCACAAATGGGCAACGGAAGCAATGGGGAAAGATCCTATCATCCCACTTTACTTGAAACTTAAAGTCATATCCATGGCATGTGGAAAAAGGGTTAAAAAAAGTTATACAGAAGGATGATTTACTATCCCAAAATGAATTGTCTTAAAGGCATAGACTTAGAATGCACACAAATGGCACTTTCAGTAAATCAGTCAACCTTACAAGATATTGCTCACAGGGGAACTCTTCTCAAGTTAAGAGGTGAATACGATAATTATCCCCATCAACAGCTCATGTCAATTCTTAATTAAATGCTCTTCTTAAACACCTCAGAAATAGTTTATTCAAGGCATGGGGTGCGGCAAGAAGCCAACCAGCTGAGGTTATTTAATGCACACAGCATGTTAAGGTGCAAGAGAAACAAGTTATCATGAATCAATATTTTTTTTTTTTTTTTTTTTTAATTTTTTAAAAAATATTTTATTTAGTAAAGGTAAATACATCAATGTACTTCACACATATCTTGTTACAATCATTGTACCCCATAATTTTATGGCTTTTAAATAAAAAGAATAGAAAGAAAGAGAGTGAAATAGATGAAAAGAGTTGTGATAGTGAAAGAGCGTGCCAAAAGGGAGAAGAAACCCTTGGTCAAAGAATTAGAGAAAGGGGGTTAAGAGATAGACCCTAACAAAAAAAAGGAAAAGGAAAAAAAAAGAAAAAAAAGCCAGTTACTCTGTTATATATATCACCAAAAGTAATCCACCAACTCCATAGTTTTTCATCCCCTCCTACCAAGGCCCGAGGTGCTCCTGCACCCTATCTTTGCAGCAATTCTATAAATGCAGATCACGTCTAAAAGAAGCGTTCTGATTTTCCTTCCAGGCGGAGTCTCATATCTTCCAGATGTAGTGTTTCAAACATAGTTGAAATCCACATATTTAATGTTGGTATAGGAGCATTTTTACAGAATTTTAAGATTAGTTTTTTTCCTATTATTAAGCCGTAATCAAATAAATTATTTTGATACGCATTTAATTCTGGACTACCTTCTGTCAGTCCGAAAATAATCCATTCTGGCTTTGGTGTCATTTTTATTTTAAACAGTTTTGTGAAAATTTCAAAGATTTCAAACCAAAACCTTTGAATTTTTGTACAAAAGATGAATGAGTGCGCTATAGTAGCTTCTTGACAGTGGCATTTATCACAAATCGGTGAAACGTTAGGGAAACATTTATTTAATTTAGTTTATAGTAGTATAATATATGTATAATTTAAATTGTATTAAAGTGTGTCTTACGTTAATTGAGCATTTGTGCACATTTAATAAGTATTCTTTCCAACTTTCATTGGAAATTTTTATGCTTAGTTCGTTTTCCCACTCACCTCTAATACCTTCCGTTGTTTGTATTTCTGCATTTAGTATAATATTATATATATGTGAAATTAAATTTGGTGATTCCGCCTTTGTATTTATTACTTCATCTAGTAAGTCTAATGGCATTGTGTGAAATTCATGTGCATGTTTTTTCAAATAATCATATATTTGGAAATATTTAAAATACTGATTGTTACCCAGATTGTATTTTAGTTGTAATTGTTTAAATGATAATAGTTTTCCCGTATCATACAAATCTCCCAAAGTTATAATTCCTGCTCTTTCCCATTGTATGAATGCTTTGTCTATAATCGAGGGTTTAAACAGAGGGTTTTTAGCAATAGGAGAAAGGATAGATGATAAGTTTCTTAATTTTAAATTGTATTTTATTTGTTTCCAAATTCTGATTGTACTACGTATAATTGGGTTTTTGTTGTAGTTTGTATTATTCACCGTCATTGGTGAAAGAAGGATCGCACCAATATTAAAGGGGGAGCAGACCTCTTTTTCCATAATGACCCATTTCGGTTGATGAAGAGCATTATCCAACAATTGAATCATATTTCTAATATTTACCAACCAATAATAATACATAAAATTAGGGAGTGCTAATCCCCCTACTACTTTGGGTTTATTCAGGTGTGGTCTTTGTATTCTACGGGTCTTATAATCCCAAATAAAATTTGTAATAATCGAGTCCAATTTAAAAAAAAACTTTTTGGGTAGATGTAGTGGGATTGATTGGAACAAGTATAGAATTTGTGGTAGAAAAATCATTTTTATGGCGCTTCTTCAACCTATTAAGGACATCGGGAGCGTTTTCCAGAATTTAATTAAATTCTCTGCCACAGAAGGTAGTTGAGGCCAGTTCGTTGGCCATATTTAAGAGGGAGTTGGATGTGGCCCTTGTGGGTGAAGGGATCAGGGTGTATGGAGAGAAGGCAGGTACAGGATATTGAGTTGGATGATCAGCCATGATCATATTGAATGGCGGTGCAGGCTCGAAGGGCCGAATGACTTGCTCCTGCACCTAATTTCTATGTTTCTATGTAATTTCTTAAGTACAGGGTTATAGTTTGCTTTAAACATGTCTTGATATCTTCTAGTAATTTCAATGCCCAAGTATTTAAATTTTTCCCCAGCTATTTTAAAAGGAAATTGTACGTGATTTATAGAATCTTTCGGTTTTATTGACATGATTTCACTTTTATTCCAGTTTATTCTGTAACCTGAAAATGAACCGAAATCCTCAATTAAATTAAAAATATTGGGTATATTGATATGAGGCTTTGTGATGTACAAAGGTACATCATCAGCGTATAATGATATTTTATTGTTTGAATATTTTGTCTTATATCCGTGGATATTCGGATGAGTTCTAATACTTTCCGCTAGTGGTTCAATTATGAGGGCAAATAACAATGGCGATAATGAACAACCTTGTCTATTACCCCTTGACAGTTGAAATTTCGTGGATAAAATATTATTAGTTAATATTCTGGCCGTTGGCTTATTATATATTAATTTAATCCATTGAATGAAATTCTCTCCCAGTTGAAATTTTTGCAATACCTTAACCATATACTTCCATTCAACCTGATCGAATGCTTTCTCTGCATCCAGCTAAATAATTGCGAGATTTGGATCTTTAGTTTGGTGTGAGTGCATTATATTAAGCAGACATCTCAAATTATTAAATAAATGTCTCTTAGGGATAAACCCAGTTTGATCGGGATGTATTAGTTTAATGGCGTACTTACTTAATCTTCTTGCTAATATTTTTGCTAATATTTTTTGATCTGTATTTAACAACGCGTTAGCTCTATAGGCTCCAGGTTCTTCTTCATCTTTATCTTTCTTAAGTATTAATGTAATCTTAGATTCCGCTAGTGTATCAGGTAATATTTGTTCTCTGAAAGCGTGTGTGTGCATTTTCTGTAGACAAGGACTAAATATATCGTAAAAACTTTTATAGAATTAATTACTAAATCTGTCGGGACCTGGTGTTTTTCCATTTTTTTAATGAGAATATTGTTTTTTCTATTTCCTTATTTGAGATTTGTGCTCCCAATTCCTCTTGTTCCTGCAATTTCTAGTTTGGGAAGATTGCAATTATCCAGAAACTCAGTGATTGTGTTGGTGTCCATTGTCGTTTTGGATGTATACAAATTCTCATAAAATTGCACAAATCTTTTATTAATTTCATTCGGTAATGTTAATACTTCCCCTTTGTCTGATTTAATCTTTGAAATCGTGTGTTCCTTTTCTCGTTTTTTTTTAATTGGCGTGCGAGAAGTTTATGAGGCTTCTCCCCAAATTCAAACTGCTCCTGTCTTGTAATTTGGAATAATCTTATAAATTTCTCTGATAGTAATTTATTTAATTTGAATTTTAGTATTAATATTTTATTGTGTTTATCCATGGACGGGTCTTTAGCATTATCTATATCCAATTGTCTAATTTGTTCCTCTAGCTGCCGTTGTTCATTCTTATTTTTTTTTTAATTCTGAAAGGCTTGGTATGAGATTATAACACCTCTAATAAAAGCTTTGAAAGATTCTCACTTTTACTATTTTTTTTTACTATCACAATTAATCACATGTGTGTTTTGTTTAATTCAAGGATAATCGCAAAAGAAATCCACAAACTGAACTTGGTAGGTTGACTGTTCCCCATTGTTTAAAGACCTGAGGTATGGATGCACCACAAGATATATAGGTACTAAACCTAGTCAAAATGCAAGACACTAAACAAAATAAATCGGGAGGAATCTCATTTTGCAGATGGAATATTAGGGGGGCTAACGAACATATTAAAAGGGGTAAGATTTTAGCACAGTTGAAAGCATTTAAGTCAGATGTTATCTTCCTCCAAGAAACGCATCTTAAAGTTCAAGGTCAAGTTAGATTGAGGGCCAACTGGATAGGTCAAACTTTTCATTCGTCATACATGTCAAAATCCAGAGGCACGTCCATCATGATTTGTAAAGATATACCATTTAAACAGAAAAATACCTTAACAGATAAGGATGGGAGATATTTGATAGTTACCGGTGAGATCCATGCAATCCCAATCACATTGGTAAATATATATGCCCCTAACTTTGATAATCCGCTTTTTTTTAAATAAAATTTTGAATATAATTGCAGAATATAATTACCATAATGTTATAATTGGGGGAGACTTTAACTGTGTCTTAGATCCTTATTTAGATAAATCCAGACAAAAACAATGAGGTAATACGAAATCTAAAACTAGTGAACTTTTAAACACATATATAAAAAATACAAATATAACCGATGTTTGGAGGATTGCAAATCCGACAGGCAAGGAATATTCGTTTTATTCATCGGTACACAAGACTTACTCACGTATACATTATTTCCTGGTAGACACAAAATTAATTCCGTATACTCTTAACCCAAAATACCACACATATACGATTTCAGATTATTCCCCCCTAACTTTTTTTTAAAAATAGAAGGCATGTCTAAGAACACATCGTTCTGGAGGTATAACCCCCAAATTTTAAAAGACCCGCAAGGGAGTATATATCTAAGACAGCAAATGGATCTTTTTTTCGAAATAAATGATACGCCTGACACACCACCTACATTATTATGAATCAATGTTTTTAGTCCTCATTATATCCATACCATTCAATGTTTATTTATTTTTTTCTACATGTTCTAAGGTTTGTAGGGCAGGTTATAAATCTCTTAAGTGATGTGAATGACCTTCATGTGCAGGCATGAAAGATATCCCAAAACAAAAAAGATTCAGAGAGTTATCAGAAACCATTGGATTACTGGCTACACAGTGAACACATACACTATCTGGATCTAGTCGATGAAGATGTAGCATTGAGCGCAAAATATTCAAAAAGAAAATGCCAGAGGAAAGAACCCAATTACCTGGAATTGAGCACTGATGCTGGGCGGCTTTTTCTTTTTGTGCAAGTGGAGTAGAGACTTGGTGATGCGGTCATGAAGAGTCAGGCTTGCCAGATACTTCAGTGACTTCACATCTAATAAGTGCTGCAGAATGGAGAGAAACACAAAGCGCCATTTTAAAACAGTTGGCACACACTGCCACAAATGCTCATGTCAAATGTTCTCAATGGTTTAATCAGCGTTAGCGGCGAGTAAGTTGGAATGGAAAGATCAGCGAGAGACATTGACTACATTCTATGTACATGTTCAAGTTTATTGTCATATGCCAAGTTCGGTGTGGTACAGGTACAATGAAAAATCTTACTTGTTGCTGCATCCCAGGCACGGAGATTCAGACATGTACACAGAAATAAGTTATAAATAAATTATATATGAAATTCCAAAAGAAAGAAAAGACTGCAAAAAATGAGATTAGTGCAAAAACGTAATTGAAACAAAAACAAGACGTAGGTAGTGCAGGAGGTGAACAGTGTTCTGTTGTTGAGGTCGGATTAGGGTTATATAGGTTGGTTCAAGAACCTGATAGTTGTGGGAAACTAGCTATTCCTGGTTCTGACGGTGTGGGATTTGAGACTTTTGTACCTCATGCCTGATGGTAGAAGTGAAAAGAGGGCATGGCCCCAGTGGTAAGGATCATTGATATCTTAGTGAAATAAGCAAACCATAACACAAGGAAAGTACAAAAGAAAGATGGAAATGTTCTAATTCATTCACAAGATGTGGACGTTGCAGCTAATGCCACAACTTACTGTCTAAACCAAACTATCCTGAGCTGATGAGATATTTAAAAGACAACTATGTACATGGGTGGGTCTGAACTCATGTTGCCCAGACTAGATAAGACAGCAGATTTCCTTCCCAAAATACATCAGTGAACCAGGTGGTTAATAAATAATACTGTTGTTTCGTAATGGTATTTTCTGAGACTAGTTTTGTTTTGAAATCTATTTAAAGACAAAATGAAACTGTGATGAATATTTTTGTGGACTTTTCTGACCATAGCATGGGAAGAAGTCAAGAAGGCACGCAGAATGGAACCAGACTCCTTGTCACCATGTCCATGCACCTACATACACCAATCCCACACTATTCTCTCTACATTCCCCTCACTTCAATTCAGATCATACTCCTCACCACGCACAAATGTCAATTTACAGTTGCTGATTAACCTAACCATCTGCACGGCTTGCAATCAGAGATGCAGCACGGAAACAGGCCCTTCAGCCCACCGAGTCCACGCTGACCATAAAGAAGCCAATCAATAAAGAGCCTGAAAATAAACTCCATGTCCAATGCAGGAGTTTATTCAGTAAACATTAGTGAAGCTGGGTAGAACCGATATGAACTGCTGAAAGAACTGGCACGTTTCACTCATCAGCAAGCCTGTAAGTTTCCATCTTTGGTAACTGAGTTGAAAGGAGGGAAGCTGTTTGCCAACTCAAAAATAACAGTGTGTTCATCATCCAACACTGACTATGAATCATTTGCAGCTTTGCTGCCACAACTTACACTGTTCCTCTGACTGGCTACTGATTCAAATCAGCACCCAGTTAGTGGTGTAGAAATGGGATGAGGTAAAGAAAGGGGGGGGAGTAGAAAAACAAAAGTACTGAGCTACAAATGCTTCCACCAGTGGGAGAGCCTAGGACCAGAGGTCATAGCCTCAGAATTAAAGGACATTCCTTTAGGAAGATGAGGACGAATTTCTTTAGTCAGAGGATGGTGAATCTCAAATCAAAGTATCCTTTATTGTCATTCAGATCTTTCGGTCTGAACGAAATTTTGTTGCAATGTGGAATTCCGTGGAACTCATTGCCACAGAAGGCTGCGGAGTCAGTAGATACTTTTAAGGCAGAGATAGAATCTTGATTGGAACGGGTGTCAGCGGCTATAGGGAGATAGCAGGAAAATGGGGTTGAGAGGGGAAAATAGATTAGCCATGTTGAATGGCGGAGTAGACTTAATGGGTCGAAAAACGAGATCTGGGTGTCCTTGTACATCACTCACTGAAAGTAAGCAAGCAGGTACAGCAGGCAGTGATGAAAGCTTATGGCGTGTTGGCCTTCATAACAAGAGGAGTTGAGTATATGACCAAAGAGGTCCTTCTGCAGTTGTACAGGGCCCTGGTGTGACCACATCTGGAGTATTGTGTGCAGTTTTGGTCTCCAAATTTGAGGAAGGACATTCTTGCTATTGAGGGAGTGCAGCCTTGGTTCACAAGGTTAATTCCCGGGATGGCGGGACTGTCATATGTTGAAAGAATAGAGTAGCTGGGCTTGTATACACTGGAATTTAGAAGGATGAGAGGTGACCTTATTGAAATATATAAGATTATTAAGGGATTGGACACACTAGAGGCAGGAAACATGTTCCCGATGTTGGGAGAGTCCAGACCGCGGGACCGGCTAGTCGAACCTTCTGCGGCTTTGGAGCTTCCCGACATCAGTCTCTACCCGAGACTGCGAGCTCCTCGATGTTGAAATCCGCAGGCCACGGTTTGAGCGTCGATTCCAGGCAAGGGATCGCAGGCTCCGATGGCAAGTACACAGCCCCGCGGTGGGGCTCAAAGTCAGTCTCGAGCAAGGCCACCAGCTCCATGACGTTAGGCCGCAGAGCGACCGGAGATACGATCCGGAAAACAATCGGATCTCCGGCAAGGTAAGAGATTGAGAAAAAAAAGTTTCCTCCGACCCACTCTCCCACCCCCCACATAAAATAAACCAGAGAACATTAACACATACTTTTAAAACACACTGAAAATAACAAAAAAGACGAAAAGACAGACAGACCCTTGGCGAAACTGCCGTCGCTGACGGTGCCACCCGGTGGAATATGTGGATGATCAGCCATGATTATAGTGAATGGCGGTGCTGGCTCGAAGGGCCTACTCCTGCACCTATTGTCTATTGAATGACCTAATTCTGCTCCAATCATTTATGAAATTCAGGAGACTCATCTGATACTTTAACGATTTCTCACAACAGTCATTTTAGCAAATCAAAACTCGCTGTGCACAAACATAATTTACAATGTCATTGTAATCTTCATGCATAGACCAAGCTAAACAGCACACATCAGTAACATCAGTACACATTCTCACCTTTGGCAAAACTGGTTTGGCTTTTGTGTTCTTACTCCTCCTAGTAAATGAACAAAAGGGGTTGCAATCAGCACACAACAATTGTGGTCAGACATCATCAGTGATATTAAAACAACCACCACACTGGGTTTCTTCACACTTGTTAGGATGGTCATAACAACACAATTTGGACAAAACACATCTGAATATATCGACATCAGAAAGATTTCCCAAGCTTGAGTGGGTGAAACAGGTGAATGCACAAACTGCACTATGGCCAATGGAAATTCTTACATACAGTCAGTATTAATCTCTTTTGGATTAATGTCCAAAATTGTTTTGTTTACATAAATAAAACATTCACAAGAAATGTTAGCAATTTGAATGCAGTGTTTTTCTCATGATAAGGCAATCTAGAACTAGAGGCCATTAAGGTGGGTGAGAGGGAAAGGATTTAACAACAACCTGAGGGATATTTTCACATAGAGGGTGGTGGATATATGGAACAAGCTTAGAGTAAGTAGTTGAGGCAGGTACAATAACAACATATAAAATACATTTGGATAGGTACATGGATGGGACAGGTTGGGAGGGATATAGGCCAAACACAAGCAAATGGGATGAGTTTAGATGGGACATCTTGGTCGGTATAGACGAGTTGGGCTGGATGCTGGAGGACCCATTTCTGTGCTGTACAACTCTATGACTCTACATTTGGATTTAGTCACCTCATGTACAAGCTTCAAGAATTCCCCATTTTTCATGATGTTGGAGCATCATTTAGTTTCTGACTTAGACATGCAATGACTTCCACACATCTCCTCAGAAATATGATACATGGAAGGCATAGCACAGAGAGGCCCTGTATGATTTCTTGATACTCACAACCCAAAAAATAATAATGCATACTAACAATGTGGAGGAGCCCTGCCAATAGAGTCTGAATCCATGATGTAATGCATCAGATCGTCAGTAATACAGCCTTCCTGAAAACCTCAGGCTATTGCTAATATTTGACTATTGCTAAATCTCTCTCTCCAACGTTACTTTCCATTTCCCATTCCTTAAGGCTGCAACTTTTGCTTTCCTACATTTCCACAGGCACTGATCCCCACCATGTGGACACTATTTATGACGACCTTGTTTTGTATTGGCAAGGTTTTCAGTTATAAAACGCAGAACATCACGCACTTTCTAACATTTAGAAGCAGGGCGCGTTTTTTTCCCTCCGTCTCCTTGATCTGGAGATATCAAATTGCAGTATGTCATAGCAATTCTTGATTAAATTAAAAAGAGCAAACATTTATTGGATGCAGCAGTAAAGTCATACAAAAAGACATTTCATATACATTCATGGTTAAAAGAGAGCCAACAAAGTAAACGTGGAAATCAGATTAAGAGGAGGCTCTTTGTCTCCTCGAACCTGTTCCATCATTCATCAACTTCATGGTTAATCCTCTATCTCAGCCTCTTTTCCTGCACTCGCACCAGATCCCCGTTTCATGAATGTCCAGAGATCTATTAGTCTCAGTTCTGCCTGAATTAAATAAGCCTCGACAGATGCAGAATGGAGAATTCCTAAGATTCATGTAGACATATGGAAGCCCTATCCATATTCATTGCCTATCCATATTCTCCTAAAATACTGCCTGACCCACTGAGTAACTCCAGCATTTTGTGGCTTTTTTCCTAAGCTACATCATCCTGTGACTGAAAAGGCTTTTCCTCATGTCAGTCCTCGATGACCTATCCCTTTTCTCACACTGTGAACACTAGCCAGGGAAAACAATCTGCTTGCATCCAGACCTGTAAGTTTCAAAGACATTACCATTCATTCTTCAAAACCCGAGAGAGAATACAGGTTTTGATTAATCAATTTATTCCCATACACAAAACACACCAGGAACCTGACCAGTGATTTTTTTTGCTGAGCCTCTATGGTACTTTTTTTTTCCTCTCTAAAAAGCAAAGTGCTGGAGAAACTCAGCAAGTCAGGCAGCATCTGTGGAGGGAAATAGACAGATGCTGTTTTGGGTTGGATCCTTCTCACCAAGGTTCTGCATCATTGCAGTAAAACAGATGCAGTTAAGTCTTGATCCAAAAAATATTTGCACTTTTAGGATGGATACAGAACTGTACACTTACATTAGAATACCGTGAGCTCTTTCCAAAAGCTTAGTGCTGGCAGAACTTAGAAAAATGCCTTCATCATCAATCAAGGAATGGCTAGGGTTGAGCCTTGTAGTCGGGACACTTGTTCTTCCATTCCAGCTTATGCCCTGTAGGTCGCTGTGCAAAACAAAGAGAAAAACGTCAGTGGTAAAAATAAAAATAAAGCCCACCTTTTCCCAGATCCAACACAAAATAAAGGAAATAACTGAACCAGCAGGCTCATCAACATCAGAAAGACCAAAAGTAGATTAATGTTGACGCATCACCCTTTTCGACTGGCTTCCGATTTTAATAAGGGTCTGTTACATTTTTATTGAAACAATGAATTTAGGAATATGTCACAATATTCTTATGAAATTGCACTGTGAACTGTTAGCTATGTTTTCCCCCCCAAAGATACTGCCGACCTGCCACGTGTTCCCAAACTCCTCAGGTTTTATTTGTTTTAACCTGTTCATTTATTTTCTTGAATGTAAGATTATGATTACTGCATTTCTGTGGATGATATAAAAAACATCAGAGACGTAATCACTACTGATCCAGCCTCTGCAGACTTTAATAATCGTCCTTTCTCTGCCTTTGTCACCTATTCCCCAGAAAAACGCAAATTGAAATAATTCTGCAATCATTCTCATTGTAATAAATGTAATGACTTGAACACACAGACATACTGAGGCAGTGGCAATGCCATACCAAAACCCATTAATCTTTTGACCTGCTAAATGAAACTGAAAGATGTAAAATTGAATCGGCCAAGTACATATATTAAATGCGATTCTTTACAACCTTAGCAAAAATATAAAAAACAGTGTTCTATGATAACCTTTAGCATTCTCAGTTTAACAATAAAAATCTGAAATCAATAGAACAAAAAATATGAAATGCAAATGATGAAAATACTCAACACTTTAACATGAAGAATAACAGAGATACCGTGTGACAAAAGGATTTAAATTTGTAGTTCTTAAACCAGGTTCGATCAGACTTTGTCTAGTTTTAATTTCAGAGATTTATCTTGGTGTAACCATTCACCCTTCTTCACTGTCTGCATCTCCAACTTTTGTGTCAACTGCAAATTACTAATCAACTCATCCACACTTTCATCCAAGTCACTTACATATATCACAAACAACTGAGGTCCCAGTACTGATCACTGTAGGGATTTGTAAATATGGAGTTTAAGATGCACGGGGTAGGTAGGGATGATAATTTGAACATGAAAGAGAATTTATTAATTTTAGAAGTCCCATAGGTGATCGAAGGAATTAGTCTGCTGAAAAAGTGTGAACAACTCTAATTTAAATATAGGGCAACAAAATAAATCATTTCCTGGTACGTGCAGATTTCATTCCTAATATTTAGACAACTTGAAAGGTTTATGCACAACTACAATAACTGGGAGTAGAGAGCCCAAGATTTTTTTATTATTCTGCTGGCAATCCCATATGTTCCGAATGAAGTCACACAGGAAGCAGCTGTGTGATTAATAAGGTTACTAAGCAACTAAAAGGATGCACAATAAATCACAAGTGTATGTCTTCACCAAAGCAATTATGAAGATATTTCAGAAATGAGTTAGCAATGCAGTGAGATCAGTTTACACTTTTACAATTTATCTCCAAGTTAATTTAACAGCCTCTCGCCATTCGCAAACACCCAGAATATGCACCATCAGAAGAACTCAATTAATATAATTTCTGATTTTGTTACAATCAAATTTCCCAGATGGTCACTGCAGGCTGAACTTCATAGGTCAAGATTTGCTTAAAGTTCTCGCCACGCAACCCAGTATTTAAAAATGGACATGAATAGTATTGTTATAACTGGGTTAGTCCTGGTGAAATTAAATGGAAGTTATGAAATATTAAACAGTTATTGATTCAAAAATAGGTCCATACTAAAACTATGCCAAGCTGCATCACTGAATAAGACCAATCACGCCAGCTTCCTGAACACTTGAGCTCTGATCTCTCATGTTGATAGAAAATCCCTCTCTGCAGACCATACTTGCAAGAAATGCAGACATGCTCAATTGCTCACATAAAGAGAAACAAAGGTGAGGTTCACTTTGTGTTGTGACCCCAACCCAGGATAGCAGGAACTAGGCTTGTTGCCCCTGATTCTGAGAAAAGATGGAAACAAATAGATTAACGCAATGCTCTTGTGCAGGAAGGAACTGCAGACGCTGGTTTACACCGAAGATAGATACAAATTGCAAGAGTAACTCAGCAGGACAGGCAGCATCTCTGGATAGAAGGAATGGGTGACGTTTTGGGTCGAGACCCTTATTCAGAGAGTCAGGGGAGATGGAGGCACAGAGATCAGAAAGGGTTTGTGAAAGTGAGACATCAAAGGGGACAAAGTTCAAGGAAAATGTGGAATAGATCATTGTTAACTAGGAGAAGGTGACAACAAAGCATACAGAAATACATTTTAATCAAGGGGACACAGACTGGTCAGAGAACTAGGTGAGGGATGGAGAGAGAGGGAAAGCAAGGGTTACTTGGTTAGAGAAGTCAATATTCATACCGCTGGGGTGCAAGCTGCCCAAGCGAAATATGAGGTGCTGTTCCTCCAATTTGCGCTGGGCCTCACTCTGACAGTGGAGGGGGCCTACAGCAGAAAGGTCAGTGTGGGGATGGGAGGAGTAGTTAAAGTGTTTAGCAACCAGGAGATCAGGCAGTTTTCGGCAGATTGAGTGCCTCCCTCTTCCGACTCTCAATCTGAAGAAGGGTCTCAACCAGAAACGTCACCCATTCCTTTTATCCAGATACACTGCCTGACCCACTGAGTTACTCCAGCATTTTGCATCTAACACAATGCTCATGATTTGTGACTTGTTATGGAAGGAGCAAATTATTTGCTCATTATTCTTTTGTCAATTGCTTTATTAGGCAACATGAGGCAGATTAACACTGCAATTATAGGAAAGTAGCTTTTACAGTACCTGCATCCAAAGTAAAGTAACAAAATATTTTGTGTAAATGTTTTTTAGACAGCCTCTCTTGGCTGGGATGCCACCAATTACCCAACAGCCTGTTCATGCTCAAGGTTTAATACCCCACAAGTATGATGATGTCAACACACAATTTCCAAATTTACAGATGACATAAAACTTGGCAGCACTGAGAACTGTGAGAATAGAGATACCAACAGATAGACATATGGCAGAGGAAATATAATGCAGAGAAATTAGGTAATGCAGTTTGAGAGGAAGAATAGAGAAAAAAATGGTCTCCTCCTGTGCCGTAAGTGTTCTACGATTCTATGAACTCAAGGTTCAGCACAAGTCTTTAAACTAGATCGGTTGGGGGGAGGGACTCAAATAGAGAAGACAAGCAGTCCGTTTGTGAGGCAGGAGGCAGAGAAGAGAAGCAGTCAGACGCAACACGTAGGGAGGAAAGAAGAAAAAAATAACAAACGGAGAATAAGAAGTGGAGGGTTTCTTAAATGTGTGCGCAGAGAGACAGAGGGGTGTAAAATGAGGATAGGAGCAATAGGTAGCGAGGTGAACAAATCCAGGGCAGGAAAACAAATCCAGGGCAAAAATCTAAAAGGGCCACTTTTTAACATAATTGTAAAAGGGCCAAGAGTGTTGTAAAAACAAGCCTGAAGGCTTTGTGTCTCAATGCGAGGAGCATTCGTAATAAGGTGGATGAGTTGAATGTGCAGATAGCTAGTAATAATTATGATATAGTTGGGATCACGGAGACATGGCTCCAGGGTGACCAAGGCTGGGAGCTGAACATCCAGGGATATTCAATATTCAGGAAGGATAGACAGAGAGGAAAAGGAGGTGGGGTAGCGTTGCTGGTTAGAGAGGAGATTAACACAATAGAAAGGAATGACATTAGCTTGGAGGGTATGGAATCGATATGGGTGGAGCTGCGAAACACTAAGTGGCAGAAAACGCTAGTGGGTGTTGTGTACAGGCCACCTAACGGTAGTAGTGGAGTTGGGGATGGCATCAAACAGGAAATTAGAAATGCGTGCAACGAAGGTAAAACCGTTATAATGGGTGACTTCAATCTACATATAGATTGGGTGAATCAAATTGGCAGGGGTACTGAGGAAGAGGATTTCTTGGAATGTATGCGGGATGATTTTCTAAACCAACATTTGGAGGAACCAACGAGAGAGCAGGCTATTCTAGACTGGATATTGAGTAATGAGGAAGGGTTAGTTAGCAGCCTTGTTGTACGTGGCCCCTTGGGCAAGAGTGACCATAATATGGTTGAGTTCTTCATTAGGATGGAGAGTGACATTGTTAATTCAGAAACACAGGTCCTGAACTTAAAGAAAGGTAACTTTGAGGGTATGAGACGTGAATTGGCCAAGATGGAGTGGCAATTGATTCTTGAAGGGTTGACGGTGGATATGCAATGGAAGGCATTTAAAGACTGCATGGATGAACTACAATAATTGTTCATCCCAGTATGGCAAAAGAATAAATCAGGGAAGGTGGCGCATCCGTGGATAACGAGGGAAATCAGGGATAGTATCAAAGAAAAAGATGAAGCGTACAAATTAGCCAGAAAAAGCAGCCTACCAGGGGACTGGGAGAAATTCAGAGACCAACAGAGGAGGACAAAGGGCTTAATTAGGAAAGGGAAAACGGAGTATGAAAGAAAACTGGCAGGAAACATAAAAACTGACTGCAAAAGCTTTTATCGATATGTGAAGCGCAAAAGATTAGTTAAAACAAATGTAGGTCCCTTGCAGTCAGAAAACGGGTGAATTGATCATGGGGAACAAGGACATGGCAGACCAATTGAATAACTACTTTGGTTCTGTCTTCACTAAGGAAGACATAAATAATTTGCCAGAAATAGCAGGGGATCGCGGGTCAAATGAGATGGAGGAAATGAGTGAAATCCAGGTTAGCCGGAAAGTGGTGTTGGATAAATTGAATGGATTAAAAGCCGATAAATCCCCAGGGCCAGATAGGCTGCATCCCAGGGTACTTAGGGAAGTAGCCCCAGAAATAGCAAATGCCTTAGTGATAATTTTTCAAAACTCTTTAGATTCTGGAGTAGTTCCTGAGGATTGGAGGGTAGCTAATGTAACCCCACTTTTTAAAAAGGGAGGGAGAGAAACAAGGGAATTACAGACCAGTTAGTCTAACATCGGTAGTGGGGAAACTGCTAGAGTCAATTATTAAAGATGGGATAGCAGTGCATTTGGAAAGTGGTGAAATCATTGGACAAAGTCAGCATGGATTTACGAAGGGTAAATCATGTCTGACGAATCTTATTGAATTTTTTGAGGATGTAACTAGTAGAGTGGATAAGGGAGAAGCAGTGGATGTGTTGTATCTGGACTTTCAGAAGGCTTTCAACAAGGTCCCACACAAGAGATTGGTATACAAACTTAAAGCACACGGTATTGGTGGTTCAGTATTGATGTGAATAGAGAACTGGCTGGCAGACCGGAAGCAAAGAGTAGGAGTGAACGGGTCCTTTTCAGGATGGCAGACAGTGACCAACCCTAGTTCACAGGGGTGCCAACTCAGTGCTGGGACCTATTTACAATATACATTAATGGAAGGGAATTAAATGCAACATCTCGACGTTTGCGGATGACACAAAGCTGGGGGGCAGTGTTGCTGCCTGCAGGATGACTGGTGGATAGCTGGGTGAGTGGGAAAATGCATGGCAGATGCAGTATAATGTGGATAAATGTGAGGTTATCCACTTTGGTGGCAGAAACAGGAAGGTAGACTATTATTTGAATGGTGACCGATTAGGAAAAGGGGAGGTGCAGCGAGACCTGGGTGTCATGGTACACCAGTCATTGAAAGTAGGCATGCAGGTGCAGCAGGCTGTGAAGAAAGCGAATGGTATGTTGGCATTCATAGCAAAAGGATTTGAGTACAAGAGCAGGGAGGTTCTACTGCAGTTGTACAGGGTCTTGGTGAGGCCACACCTGGAGTATTGCGTACAGTTTTGGTCTCCTAATCTGAGGAAAGACATTCTTGCCATAGAGGGAGTACAGAGAAGGTTCACCAGACTGATTCCTGGGATGGCACGACTTCCATATGAAGAAAGACTGGATAGACTCGGCTTGTACTCGCTGGAATTTAGAAGTTGGAATGAGGGGTGATCTCATAGAGACTTACAAAATTCTTAAGGGGTTGAACAGGCTAGATGCAGGAAGATTGTTCCCGATGTTGGGGAAGTCCAGGACAAGGGGTCACAGTTTAAGGATAAGGGGGAAGTCTTTTAGGACCGAGATGAGAAAATCGTTTTTCACACAGAGAGTGGTGAATCTGTGGAATTCTCTGCCACAGAAGGTAGTTGAGGCCAGTTCGTTGGCCATATTTAAGAGGGAGTTGGATGTGGCCCTTGTGGCTGAAGGGATCAGGGGGTATGGAGAGAAGGCAGGTACAGGATACTGAGTTGGATGATCAGCCATGATCATATTGAATGGCGGTGCAGGCTCGAAGGGCCGAATGGCCTGCTCCTGCACCTAATTTCTATGTTTCTAAGTCACTGTGTTTTGGGTAGTGTGGCAACGGGGATATACCGTGGTACAGAATAAGCCATTATTTTCTTAAAAGAATTGATGGGGATAAATGAATATTCTCTTTAGAGCAGCAGACTATAGGAGGGCTAACAAGTAAGGCAACCAGAGATAGAAACATAGAAACATAGAAATTAGGTGCAGGAGTAGGCCATTCAGCCCTTCGAAATACGATCATGGCTGATCATCCAACTCAGTATCCCGTACCTGCCTTCTCTCCATACCCTCTGATCCCCTTAGCCACAAGGGCCACATCAACTCACTCTTAAATATAGCCAATGAACTGGCCTCAACTACCCTCTGTGGCAGAGTTCCAGAGACACACCACTCTCTGTGTGAAGAAAGTCTTTCTCATCTCGGTCTTAAAGGATTTCCCCTTATCCTTAAGCTGTGACCCTTGTCCTGGACTTCCCCAACATCAGGAACAATCTTCCTGCATCTAGCCTGTCCAACCCCTTAAGAATTTGTAAGTTTCTATAAGATCCCCTCTTAATCTCCTAAATTCCAGAGAGTATAAACCGAGTCTATCCAGTCTTTCTTCATAAGACAGTCCTGACATCCCAGGAATCAGTCTGGTGAACCTTCTCTGCACTCCCTCTATGGCAATAATGTCCTTCCTCAGATTTGGAGACCAAACTGCACGCAATACTCCAGGTGTGGTCTCACCAAGACCCTGTACAACAGAAGTAGAACCTCCCTGCTCCTGTACTCAAATCCTTTTGCTATGAAAGCTAACATACCATTCGCTTTTTTCACTGCCTGCTGCACCTGCATGCCTACTTTCAATGTGTACCATGACACCCAGGTCTCGCTGCATCTCCCCTTTTCCTAATCGGCCACCATTTAAATAATAGTCTGCTTTCCTGTTTTTGCCACCAAGTGGAGCATCTGCCAAACATTTGCCCACTCACCCAGCCTATCCAAGTCACCTTGCAGTCTCCTAGCATCCTCCTCACAGCGAACACTGCCCCCAGCTTAGTGTCATCCGCAAACTTGGAGATATTGCCTTCAATAGATCATTAATATATATTGTAAATAGCTGGGGTCCCAGCACTGAGCCCTGCGGTACCCCACTAGTTACTGCCTGCCATTGTGAAAAGGACCCGTTTTACTCCTACTCTTTGCTTCCTGTTTGCCAGCCACTCTATCCACATCAATACTGAACCCCTAATACCGTATGCTTTAAGTTTGTATACTAATCTCTTATGTGGGACCTTGTCGAAAGCCTTCTGGAAGTCCAGATATACCACATCCACTGGTTCTCCCTTATCCACGCTACTAGTTACATCCTCGAAAAATTCTTCGTCAGACATGATTTACCTTTTGTAAATCCATGCTGACTTTGTCCAATGATTTCACCACTTTCCAAATGTGCTGCTATCCCATCTTTAATAACTGACTCTAGCAGTTTTCCCCACTACCGATGTTAGACTAACTGGTCTGTAATTCCCCTTTTCTCTCTCCCTCTCTTCTTAAAAAGAGGGGTTACATTTGCTACCCGCCAATCCTCAGAACTACTCCAGAATCTAAAGAGTTTTGAAACACTAATGCATCCACTATTTCCTGAGCTACTTCCTTAAGTACTCTGGGATGCAGCCTATCTGGCCCTGGGGATTTATCGGCCTTTAATCTATTCAATTTACCCAACACCACTTCCCGACTGACCTGGATTTCACTCAATTCCTCCTTTGACCCACAGTCATTTCAGGCAGATTATTTATGTCTTCCTTAGTGAAGACGGAAGTAGTTATTCAATTGGTCCGCCATATCCTTGTTCCCCATGATCAACTCACCTGTTTCTGACTGCAAGGGACCTACATTTGTTTTAACTAACCTCTTTCTCTTCACATATCTATAAAAACTTTTGCAGTCAGTTTTTATGTTCCCTGCCAGTTTTCTTTCATAATCTATTTTTCCTTTCCTAATTAAGCCCTTTGTCCTCCTCTGCTGGTCTCTGAATTTCTCCCAGTCCTCTGGTATGCTGCTTTTTCGGCTACTTTGTACGCATCATCCTTTGCTTTGCTATCCCTGATTTCCCTTGTTATCCACGGATGCACTACCTTCCCCGATTTATTCTTTTGCCAAACTGGGATGAACAATTTTTGTAGTTCATCCATGCAGTCTTTAAATGTCTTCTATTGTATATCCACCGTCAACCCTTTTAGAATTAATTGCCAGTCAATCTTGGCCAATTCACGTCTCATACCCTCAAAGTTACCTTTCTTTAAGTTCAGAACCATTGTTTCTGAATTAACAATGTCACTCTCCATCCTAATGGAGAACTGGTCACTCTTGCCCAAGGGCACGTACAACAAGACGGCTAATTACCCCTTCCTCATTACTCAAAACCCAGAAAATGCCTGCTCTCTCGTTGGTTCCTCTACATGTTGATTTAGATAACTATCCCGCATACATTCCAAAAAATCCTCTTCCTCAGCACCCCTGCCAATTTGATTAACCCAATCTATATGTAGATTGAAGTCACCCATTATAACTGTTTTGCCTTTGTCGCACGCATTTCTAATTTCCTGTTTGATACCATCCCCAACTTCTCTGCTACTGTTAGGTGGCCTGTACACAACACCCACCAGCGTTTTCTGCCGTGTTTTGTAGCTCTACCCATACCGATTCCACATCCTCCAAGCTAATGTCCTTCCTTTCCATTGCTTTAATCTCCTCTCTAACCAGCAACGCTACTCCACCTCCTTTTCCTTTCTCTCTATCCCTCTGAATATTGAATATCCATGGATGTTCAGCTCCCAGCCTACGTCACCCTGGAGCCATGTCTCCGTGATCCCAACTATATCATAATCATTAATATCTATCTGCACGTTCAACTCGTCCACCTTATTACGAATACTCCTTGCATTGAGACACAAAGCCTTCAGGCTTGTCTTTACAACCGCATTTACCCCTTATACAATTTTGCTGAAAAGTGGCCCTTATTGATTTTAGCCCTGGTTTTGTCTGCCTGCCACTTTTACCTTTCACCTTGCTAGCTTCTACCCTCATTTTACACCCTCCTCCTCTCTGCTCTTGTACCCATCCCCCTGCCACATTAGTTTAAATCCTCCCCGATTCCCAAGGCTGAACCAAATCTCAGGTCTGACTTTGGCTCGCAGTCAAAGCTCAACTTGAGCCAATTAAAAGAGGGAAGCGTGAGAAAAATGATGTTCAATACACAAATTGCCAATAAATAGTGTCACATTTTAAAATTCAAACAATTCTAATGAATATTGATTTTTGGGCTTAAACTTCAATCTAATACACAAACTCACTGCTTTGAACTACGCTCTCCTCTCATTTCATTCCTCTTTTCCAGACTATCTATAGTTAATAAGCAGTTACTATCACCTCATAATCATTCGATCATCACTCAATACGCATTCCCTTTGCCCCATCCACCCTTGCAGCGTCTCTGCAAGTTCAACCAGCTGCAATTTCTAACTTCTCTCCTCTGATCAACGCGACATCTGAGATATTTTTCACTCCAAAGATGCTGCCTGACTCACTAAATATTTGCTGCATTCTCTACGTTTAACATCCTAGATTTTAGTGGGAAAGCATCAATTTTCCCCTGAAGAGTTTGGTAAGACAGTAGTACTTGCAAGTTCCTAAGTTCATGAAATGCCCACACATTTGTAACACGCCTCATGATCTTGCTTCATGATTTTTAATAAGTGCCAGTCAGAGAAAATATGCTAAACCCTTTCCTTTTCAAGAATTCCTGCTGTGATATATACTTTATAAAGAATATCAAAGTAAAATGGAATCACGCCCACCATATGTCATAGAAACTGAAAAATAATTCAAGCTTGCCAAGGCACAGTTCAAAACTAATGAATAAATCAGTCACATATTTGCTAAGTAGCTCTCAGAATATTTCGAAATATGTTTAGAAGAATGAACAGTATTATCGTGAACTTCATATTCACAGATATTATTACACAAAATAAACACAAGTATTGCCAAACTCATAATTCACTCTCAGTTTGTGCAACAACCATAGCTCATAACTTAAAAAAAAATAACAAGCCTCATAAAAGGAAATCCCTAAACTTTATTTGCAATCCAAATCAGCATTTTTTTCCAAGACTCTTAACAGATGCAATGCACATTTCCAGCATTTCCTGCTTTTATCATCTAGCATTAATAGAATTCAGATGTGTACACATGTACAGTGTACGAATAACGAAAGGTTTGGATAGAGTGGATGTGGAGAGGATGTTTCCATTAGTGGGAGAGTCTAGGACCAGCAGTTGTAGCCTCAGAAAATAAAGGACGTTCCTTTAGGAAGGAGATGAGGAGGAATGTTTTTAGTCAGAGGGTTGTGAATCTGTGAAATTCTTTGCCACAGAAGGCCATGGAGGACTAATCAATGGATATTTTTAAGGCAGAGATAGATAGATTCTTGGGTACACAAAAAGCTGGAGAAACTCAGCGGGTGCAGCAGCATCTAAGGAGCGAAGGAGATAGGCGACGTTTCGGGCCGAGACCCTTCTTCAGACTCCATAGATAGATTCTTGATTAGTGCGGGTGTCAATGGTTATGGGAAGAAGACAGGAGAATGGGTTTAGGAGGGAGAGATAGATCAGCCATGATTGAATGGCGGCGTTGACTTGATAGCCAAATAGCATAATTCTGCTCCTATGACTTATGAACTTATGACAGCCGCATACATGAAATACTATTGTAGTTTTGAATTCAATTCTGATTCAGGCAGAGCATAAACAAACACCAAGTTCTTTTTATTCACCTCCTTAATACAGAATTCCTGTTGCCTAACCACTTCTTAAAGCATAAATAGTTCGCATTTCAAATATCATTTTATTTTTCACTTAGTTATGAATTTTGAATTCACCAAGATGAAGAACATTCATGTGTAGGAGGGAACTGCAGATGCTGGTTTAAACCGAAGATAGATACAAAATGCCGGAGTAACTCAGCAGGACAGGCAGCATGTTTAGGGAGACAAATGGGTGACGTTTCGGGTTGAGACCCTTCATCAGACTGAAAGTCACGGGAGAGGGAAACGAAAGATTTAGACGATGATGTGACGACACAGCAAAAAGGGGGAGCAGCAAGAGAGGGTATATCTCTCAACATCATCATCCATATCTCTCGTCTCCTTTTCCCGTGACTTTCGGTCTGAAGAACAGTCTCGACCCGAAATGTCACTCATTCCTTCGCTCCACTGTTTTGTCACATTTTATCTCTCATATTCAGTGATGGAAATTCACAGTAATTTGCATCTGCAACAACTTGGATTTAAAAGATGACAAATAACTTCAATTTATTACCATCAAAATCACTATCGTTAACTTATGTAAATGAAGAAATCCATTCCTACCGTGACGGTTTGTCGTTGATGGTATTTGCTCCCTGCAAACTAGACAACGGTGTCCTGGGGCTTTTTCTTGTAATACCTAATACAAAAAACAAGTGCTAAAATGGTGATTAATCAGATGGAAATGAACAGCAGCAAAATGAAGCATGCATCTGTTACAGCATGCTGCAGGCATATGAGCAGTGACAACCTGAAAATTCCATGACAGCAGATACAATGCAGAAACAGGTACAATACACACAAGATACGTCTGAGGAATGGGGAATAGTTGCAACAAGCACTTACTTCATAAACAAAGCAAAAAAAAGTTGGTAAATTATGTCCTGGTCTTAAGTTCTGCTCTTTTATACTCCATAACAATGCAAGATTTTAATTTTAAGAAAAGGTAAAATCACAGCCAAGATTTTCAGTGCCTAACCCTTGGAAAGCACAGGATTGAGGCACGGAAGTAAACATGTATCACGTACAAAATAAAACAATGGTCAATGAGGTTACAAGACCAGAAGCAAAGACAATAGCAAAAATGTTTAGGAAAGATCACGGGACCACCATTGAAGAGTTGCTCCAATGAAAGCAAGGATTCCAGTGTATAGCAGGAAGTGTTTTTAATCATATTCTCTGCCCAATTCGTCTCAAATTAAATTTGTTTGTCCTCCAAGTCCCATGAGATAGATGAGTAATATAGCTCTGAAGTGGTTGTCAGAGGAAAGCATTTTGCACATGTAAATGACCAAGTCCAAAGCAACTTGGAGAACAAAGATAACTCATTATACTTGGCCAAAAATTATAGTGATCATTTTAACAAAGTGCTTTAATATACACATGTTACTTGATGTCTTGAACTTGGGGTTCTGATGTCCATTAAGCAGCAAAGCACACATAAAGGGCCTACCTAGCTTTCAGCCTCACTTGCATTCAAATTCATGACTTCTGGACACATTTTTAAGAAACAAGTTTTAATTTAGTGGTAGAAAAAATCAATGAGGGTCAATCCTTCCCCATGGATGAATACATAATAGCCACCTATTATCAACATGATAATGAATATATTTCATCCCTTTCCACTGGTAAAGGAAAGAATATCACTACTCTCTGAAAAAACCCTCTGATCCTAAAGTAGAGAAAAAATACTTCCTGCATAAAAAAACATCCCATATAAAAACACAAGATGACTTATTAGCACAAGCATTAATGAGATTGTTGGTTAAAAGTTCACAAAGTAATGTGGTTCACTCACTTCACCTTTTGCATGAATCCCACATTGTTTTTACGTTTAGGACAGATTAATCTTTAGTCAAAACACTACATTTGTATAAATTATTCCCTACTGCTCTAATTTATTATTTGTGGAGATTAATCATTTGAACATTCAGTGAAACCTATCCCAAAGTTAAATTTTTAGACCTGAACCCACCAGTAAGGAAGGTGGCATTGTATTTTCAAGCTCAACCTTCTAAAATACACAAACATCTGATCACCTTAGTAAACAAATAAACTATACAAGGAAAGATGTCTGACAGTAAAAGTGCTAGTTACTTTATGTTTGTCATTTCCTCTATTGTGGTTGTTGGTACTGTCTGGCTGGGTTAAGAGACCAGTGAAATTATTAGCACTCAGGCAAGATGGTCTGCTGAGGTCATGCACAACAAGAGTTAGTCAACACATAAAAGAGAGCTGGGAAAAGGGACAGACATGATAACAAAACCAGCAACATTCACTTGAGCAAAATAGCCAAAGAAACATGGGATGTATATTCACTTTGGTTAAAAATACCTGGCGAAACCACAGAATCTTGAGGTTTTTTTCATTTGAAATTGAGAACAATTTTTTCTGCAAAGTAGCAACCCGTTTCTCATTGCAGTCCCTGCGAGTCATTCAAAGAACGGAAGGAGCATGAATAATTTACATAATGCGCCTTTTTTGTTGGTCTGTGGTTTCAAACCCACGAACATCCCGGAATTCTCTTGTGCCCTTTGGCTTCAAGTCAGTGGTCTTCATTAACCAGTGATCATCTGTGAGCTACGTACTCAGTTGGATCATTTTAAAATATAGTCCAGCATAGTACCGACCGACTGGTAACACTTGGTCATATCAACAGCAGTTTTTTAATACTTTAAAGAGTTAATGAAGACCACTAGTGTCAAGTGAATGCTCTTGGAATGTCATTTCCTGCAGGTAAGTGGAATATTGCTGGATTTTGAGCCTTACTGTACTTCTCTTCCTTGCACCTCTGGAGGATCTCTAAACTCCTCTGATGGACTGGGTGATGCAGAAAGCTAAAACTATCGACACTTTTCAAAACCGGGTATGGAACAGCATCATCATGCCCTTGGAAAGCAAAATGAAAACAAAAGAAAAAAATAAAAGAGATAACAAGTAAAGATATTCACGATAGGAATTTGAAAAGTTGAGAAACAACTACAAGGATCTAAATACGACAAAAATAGTAAAGCACATCTATCATTAATATCTACGTTGTAGTTAGAGCATGAGTCTGCCTTGCCATCTAATTTAACTTCAATGAGTTAAATCTCTAGTGGCTTGCAAAAAATTTCGACACACTTGAATAAGATAAAGACGTAAAAGAAAGACAAAATTTACATTCATGGGTACAGATTATATCTTTAGAAAGTTAGCACTAACCTATAAAACTACCAGCAGTGAGTGAAATGTGCATTGATTTATTCTTAGTGTTTAAAAAGCATAGGAAAAAATCAGCTTATGTCCGAAATTTATCATTTTCCATCCAGGATTTAATAAATCAAAGCTCTAGACGTGGTTCTCAAATATCCCTTTTTCAAAGGGGCAGCCAAATCATCTTTGTTAAAAGTTAAATATTAGTGTAATTTTATTTTCAATCTCTGCTGATCCAAATTAGCTTCACCAACAACTCAAACTGTTGTGCAATTTTCAAGCACCAGAAACTAAATTAGACCTGTTCAAATAATCTTAAATGGGGTCCATGGATCAGCAAAACCATTAAGCTTCTGGTTTTCAGTGGAGTGGGGAGTACATGGTTAAGATGTAGCATTATATGGAATCTTCCACAACTGAAGGGCATACCAGCACTTATAAAGGCATAAAGGAGAACTAATTAGTGAGGTTTCGCAGGGCTGTTAATACCATGCACTGTATTCCCAAGTCTAAGTAAGGCAACTCAGGACACCATGGGAAGGAAAGAAATCATCAATGTACAACAAATATCTACGAGTGGCCCATTGTGATACTCAACACACCACCAAATACAACATTAAATACATACTTTTTGAACTGAGGCACTAGTTTTAAGTTACTGGAACCGACTGGTTATTCATAGGTCAGTTTTCACAAATGCACTTCCATTTTCTAATGAGAAGCAGAGAAGGTGGGAGAAACAGATGGCATTCTACAAAGAGCTGAAGATATAAAGAGCAGTGTTCTACTTCTGCAGCAGGAATAGACAGACCTATGCAGAGCAGGGCTGTACTAGGCAGAGCAATCCGTGTGTGGAGCAGCTGCCACAGCATGATGATGCGTCTTTCTGTAAAATGAATGCATCTCCCAGGCTTTAGAGAGGAAGATGTGCACTGATTAAAGAGAGAAGTAGCTCACTGACATAAACCATCATCTAACGCAGAATTGCACACAATTTGCCTGATTTACAGAAACAGGTCAATCTCAGATTACAGAACGTACAGATTCAATAGAGGATTTGGCCAAAAATACCCTCCAAACACTGCAAGATTAACATTTCAACCACTACATGATACTTAATGATGTGGGACTTCAAATTTATTTTTTCAATTAGATAAAGCCTTAGATCATGGTTTATGTTGCAAGGTATATGCATCGTCCACTTTCTGTAAGTCAGACATTTTTATTCAAAACCAGGTTATTTATCTTGGCAGCCACCTCTGGAACATGATATGATAGCTTACTCTTGAAATAATAATCCAGATCATCTCGTTGGTAGTATCTATGATGTATCATGAGGTCAAATGGTTGTGCTACACAACATCTATTAATTTCTCAAATTGCCATCCATAGCATCATATAACAACTCCATAATTAGTTTCAAGAGTAATGATTTCTAACAGTAAATTAGCGGATTGAATCCACAGACTAACCATTGAATAATGGCAAGCTGCAGGTTTCAAAAGTCACTAGAACGACACGCTATATTTGGTTTAAAATTCAAATCAGCTACATAAATATCTGTGATGTTTTTCTTGGCATTAAGATGAATAACCTATTATTAGTCAATTCAAAAGTACTTCCATTTGTAAGTAAGGTACCAAAGTTAAGGGCTTTGTCAAGTATAATGGAAGGATAGCCATTTTCAAAAAACTCTTCCCTTCATTATTTCTTTATTTGTCCCCAGTTATTCAGAAGACATGAAAAATATAAATAACCAAATTGAGTTTTTAGTTGCTCATAACAGGTGAGTTGCTCAGTTTAAATCCCCAGGGCAAGCGTTTAAGATCCACTTTATAAGTAACTGCATTTGCACAAAGCGTGTGCTCAGCCGAGTATAGGAGCTGGTCTACACGAGTAGAAAGTTGAGGAGGCCTGGAAGCTTACCTTTGTTTGTATTGAGCACAGGAGCAGTGCCGACATCTTACAGTTGTGCCAATCGTTGGTTGGGCTGAGCGCACTAATATGTGCAATTTTGGTAGTCAGGCTATATGAAGAACGTGATTAAGCTAGAGAGAGGCTGGAAAGATTCACAGAAATGCCACATGGACTGCAGGGCTTAAGGATGAGGAGAGACTTGATAGATTGGAATTGTTTTCCATGAAACAAAGGAGGCTGGGGAAGGAACTTAGAGGTTTATAAAATCATGAGAAGCATAAATAGTCGGAGTCTTTTTCCCAGGGTAGGGGAGTCTAAAATTTGAGAGCGTAGGTTTAAGGGATGTCAAAGAGATCTGAGAGGATCTTTCCCATATTGAGGAATCGGCTTTATAGAATGAGCTGCCAGGTGGGGTGGTAGAGGCGGGTATAAATAGAACTTTTAAAGGACAGGTACACACATAAGAAAGGGTTTGGAGGGACATGGGCCAGTTACAGGTAAATTAGGTTAGCATAGATCGGTATCTCAGTTGGCAAAGATGATTCGGATCGAAGGACTCTTTTCCATACTCTGCAACTATAAATTCAATGAAAGACTGAAAAGACCACAGAATTAACCTGAATGTTTCCAGGTTCAGTTTACCATTTTAGAAATCTACTGTGAGAAATAACTTGTTAACTGTAGTGGTATTTCATATGACATCTCCAAAATCAACTGGAGAAATGAATACCTGTGCTTGTAAATGGGAGTTTTCTACAAAGTGTTCTGAAACAGTTTATAACTTTTACTCTCATCTCTGTTTTGTTTTGTTTTAATTTTCATACTACATTAAATAATAGAGGGATAAAATTCAAAAGTGTAAATTGTACGTTGACCCAAGAAATATGTTGAACAAATCGCTTTGATTACTGTTCAACTATTAGATGCCATAAAGTACTGTCATGAAGAAAGTTTCAGACCTGAAACATTAACTCTAATTCTCATTTCAGAGATGCTGCCTGACCTGCAGAATGTTTACAGCATTTTCTAGTTTTATGTCAAAATGTATTCAGCGATGTAGATACTGCGCTAAAACAAAAAAAATGCTTGTCTTTACACCGTTTGCAGAAATTCAACATAATATAAACAATGGATTAACTATTGCCAAGGGCATACGCTGGCTCCTTGACACATTCAATAGATTTCTCTTTACACCAGGCTTGACCGGAGCAGAATTTTAGAAAAGAGAAATAATATCTGTAAATATGTTTTGAAAACCGTTCAATTTTCCAACTACATAAAAGGTGGACATACTGAAAATACTCAGCAAGTCAAATAAGATCCGTGGAAGGAGAAATAATGTTTCAAGTTGATGGCCTTTCACCGTAATTGTCCTATAGAAATATCTTCAACCCGAATTTGTCATTTTTCTCTTCCCCACCGTTCCAACACGTATTTCCGGCATTTTCTGGTTATATTTCAGATTTAAAGCAACTTCTTTTCAGATTAATATCGGATTTCAGATCATTCTAATAAACTGTGCTGACAAACAGATTTACTCCATCCTGACTCAGAACAATAATTCAAGCTGTACTTCTGTCCTATGCGGTGCATTTCAAACCTACACTTTGGATTTTTAGCTTATTTTTGGTATTTCACTGCTTTAACCCCAAATTTAATGTAAAGACAAAGTAGTGAAACTTCTTTGCAGCCTTTGAGTTGGATAATGGGAGTGCAACTTTCAAGTCATCAGAAGAATATACTAAAACTGCTCAACATACAAATTTGTTGGGACAGTGTATTAATATATTAAATATTAAATGTGCAGCACCTTTTTCCAGGAACTTTTGACACGTCATTCGATATTAACTTAACAGTTGACCGCACACTGTCAATGATGCAGCATTAAATGCACTGACAGTCAAACGCATCCAAACACCTACCATATCCCTTACCAGGTTTCTTCTCAACAAAGCGTTTTCCAGCCTCCCGGAAGGCCACAGCTGCTCGGAAGTAGGATCTCAGCATTGACCAGCGGAACACAGCCACTGGGTCAATACCAATCAGACTGCAGATAAAGGCATTCTTACTGCCTTTCAGAAGTGCAACAATGTCAGGGCGCATGTGGTCTGTGTTCTTTTCACGGAAGTCCTGCACCAACATAGATTTATGAAGAAGCTTGGTCATTGAACATATTGTTAATATGTAATTTTTAATTAAAAAAATGTTTTAAAGAGAATTAGCAACTTACAATCCTCTCTCCAACAAATGTTGTTTTTACACAGGCATTCAGTTACAATGCTGTCATAGATTTAAGGTGAGAGGACGAAGATTAAAGGAGAGCTGCGAGACAAGTTTTGTTTTGGACAGAGTGGAAGGTGCCTGGAATGTACTACCAAGGGAGGTGGTAGACGCAGACAGTATTAGCAACGTTTAAGAGGCATATAAAAAGACAGGGTATTGAGGGATACATATAATTTAAACTGGCATCACGATCGTCACAGACATTGTGGGCTATAAGGACAGATTGGTCCTGTGCTGTCCTGCTGTGAGTTCTACATTCCTCTTGATTCAACATACAGGTGACCATTCAAATGCTGAATCTTTTTGTCACTCAGTTTGGTCATGGCTATGCACTTGACCGTTCTCAATTTCACATATCTGCCTTGGTTCCCATTCCTTAATACCCTTAGATTTAATTGACCTCATACTCGCACAAACTTCATCTGCTTTGCAGAGAACCAAATGTGGACAATGCTCTTACATCATCCAAAACCTCAGCTCTAATGTTCATGCGTTCTTATTCCACAAAAAGAATTAGTATCTTTCTTCCAAATCAATCAAATCCTTTAACCTTGGACCTTGAAATCCAAAAAGACTTCAATCTTTGGACCTGAAATACTATCCGTTCTTCTTTCCATTGATGCTGCCTGAGCTGCTGAGTGTTTCCTCAATCTTCACGTTTCTATTTCATAGTACAAGAATCCACCGTTTATTTTAATTCTCGTTGAATCGTACTTGGTCACTCCCCTCTCAAGGGAAGGCATCAACTGGATGCATCCCACTCAGTAAAGAATCCTTTTAATCTCCACATAATTATAGAATCAATGTTCAATATATCCTACTCAAGGCTTGGTGAAGGCTCTTTCCGAGGAACCTTTTTCTAGATGGAGAGAGTTTTTTTGTTAACAGTTAAGGGCCTGTCCCACTCGGGCATCATTTGCGCATCATTTACGCGTGACGCGCGCGTGGTGTGCATTACGCACGCATGGCGCATGGTGAGACGTGGTGGTGTAAGCAGTGACGTCTGGTCGCGTGCGACCCCCCAGGATTTTGGGATTCACAAAATCTTCGTACACCACCTGCGTGATGTGCAAAGGATGCCCAAGTGGAACAGGCCCTTTAGACGACTTGCCAGGTAGCCTAACACTCATATTTAGACTGAGTGACCTGCCAAACACACACATTTCAACAAAGGATAGTAGATTATGACCAGATGATGCCATGCTACTTTAGCTGCTGTCCTTTTAAACATGGAGCATTTTAGCGCCTGACGCAGCATTAATAAAGGATTAAAAATAAATAAAAGATCATGTAAAACAGTTGCATAAAAAAGTACAATTTTGCCTTTAGCAATTGGTTTCAATGTAGTGTGCATATCCCACCTTTAACTATATCATAAACTTCATAGACAATCAATACCAACGTTTACACCAGTACCCACCTTGACTTGGTACTTGACCTTGCCTGCATAATGCTTTATGATAAAGGCCTGCTCCATCACTGCAGGAAACTCAATATAGTTGTTCCCCTCATGCTGTCGCTTGAATTTGTCAAGCAGCGTCTGATTTGTTGCCTGTGGAAAACTGAATTAAGAAATAAACAATAATACAAAAAGCCATGACAGAGGAATCATCATCATCTTTACTGAGGCATCTGAGAACTTAGAAGTCGAGACGTACCACAGAGCTTATATACACCATCACCTCTCTTGGTGAAAAAAAAAAACCTGGTCGATCAGATAGACCTGATCTCAGCTACATGGACCTTGTGGCCATCTCAGCCAAGCACTTGACCAGTTCCTGTCAGAAATGTAGCTAACTTCAAACATAAATTGCGCAAGTGTACTTCACCTTTAACAGCGTGTGATCTTGTGGGCCACAGAGCAAGCAATGAATTTCCAGCAGCAAACAATGCTGCTGATTGCAATGTGTATGCTTGTAAGTAAGTAAGTAAGTTTATTGGCCAAGTATTCACATACAAAGAATTTGCCTTGGTGCTCCGCCCACAAGTAACGACATGACATAGTGACAGTTACGAATGACTCAGAAAACACTAAACATTAATAATAATAAAACATTAATGATAAAACACCATTGATCAAGCATGTGAACCAACAAAATACCAGATCAAAGGGAGGCTACAGATTTTTGGCTGTTGAGTAGAGCAACTACTCGTGGATAAAAACAGTTTTTATGTCTGTACGTTTAATTATAACTAATCAGAGGACAATGCAATACAAGTTAGCTTTCAGAGATTGCACAACAGGACTGCACTCCAATTCCAAATTTGATTAACATTATCAAACCAAAGTAATCATCATAGCGTAGCATAGTTAGAAGAACAGCCACTGTTTCCTACGCAAAGACAGAACCCCGAAAGCCGTGCTGTAGTGTTAAGAATATATCTCCCCGACTGGAGAAGAATTTGGATACGAGAATGGGTGGGTGTGGGTGGGGACTGTTTCTATGTTTACCCATTGTCGTGATAAACATAGGCAGGAGTACGAAGGAAGTTCTGCTTTGGGATTATGAAGAGCTCAGGGAAAAATTGAAATGCACAACCATAAAGGTGATAATTTCTGGATTATTATTTGAGCCACGTGCAAATTGGCAAAGAGAAAAGAGAAGAAAGGAAACCGTGTACAGAGGTAGTAGGGTCACTGGGACTAATACTGCTGGAGGAAAGAGCTGTTCGTTGGGGTGATCTTCAGTCAAATCATGCTGGCAAGAGCCTCTCGGTGAATCGTATGAAAAAGGTTGTAGACAGAACTTTAAATAAAAAGGGCAGGAGAGAGCTCCAAGAAAGGGATATGTGATAAATCAAGAGAAAATCGGAGAGTGCTGGCACAACACAGTGAGGGAAGAGATTGACAAGGCTGGGGCAAAAAACACAAATAAAAGTATGTGCTACAGAGTCAATCCATAGTTAGTAAAAAGCTATTGAAACAATCTAAGTTTAACAGCGTTTATTTAAATGTACTCAGCATTTGCAATGAGTTACACCAGTTGGCAGCACAGATAGTAACCTAATGATCTAATAGGAATCAGAGACGTGGCGGCAGGGTTTCCAGAACCGGCTGCTTAATATTCCAAATTATATGATGTTCCAAAGGAACAGGCCAAAAGGGAAAGGAGATGGGGTAACATGATTAATCAAGAAAGGTATCAGAGAGGTGTTGAATTGTAATATGGAAGCAGTGGATAGCAATGTAGAATCAGTTTGGATTGATGTTATGATAATCAGGGGTGTAGAAGGTACGGGTGGAAATAATCCACTGGCCCCATGATGTGGCCTCTTGAGAGCACAGACCATAAATGAAGAAGCATCTGGAGCATGTCAGATGGGAACCACAATTGCCAGGGAAATTTCAATCTGCGTATTGCTTGAATGAACCAAACTGGCAAGAACTTGCGGAGTAACATCAAGGAATTGCTTCTTAAAACAACACGTTATAAAACCTATCCAGGAACAGGTTATTTTTGATTTAGTCATGAGTAAAGAAGGATCCTCGGGGAGGAAGTCATCATAATATGAGAAAATTATGCGTGACGGTTGAAGGTGAACATCACAAAACCACAAACAATGACTTCAACCTCAATAAGGGCAATTAGAATGGTTTGAAGGTGGAGTTGTTAAATGACGATTGGGAAAATAAGTTAAGAGACAATTAGTCTATGAAGAGTGGCAGATATTAAATCAGCTGGTCCAAAACACTCAGTAGAAATTTATCCCAAGTAATTTAGTTTAGTTTATTATTGTCACCTGTACCAAGGAACAGTGAAAAGCATTTGTTTGCTTGCTATCCAGTCAAATAAGACTATACATGTATACATTCAATCCATCTACAGTGCAAATTAAAGGATATAGGGTATAACCTTTAGTCCAAGATATAACATTGAAGTCTTTTAAAGATTAAAGATTGTTCAGAGGTCTCCAGTGAGATAGAAGAAAGGTCAGGCTGCACTCTTGCTGATGAGAGGATCATTCAGTTGACTGATAACAGTTGGAAAGAAACTGTTCCTGAATCTGAAGGTATACGTTTTCAAACTTCTGAACCTCTTTCCTGATGGGAGAGGGGAGAAGAAGGAGTGACCGACTGGGATGAGATTGGTCCTTGATTACACGGTCGAGACAGCGTGAAGAGGGATTCCATGAGAAATAGGCACGATCCTTGGTTAACAAAAAAAGGTTGACTACAATATTAGGTTGTTCATTAGGGCATACAACGTGGGTGATGATAGGCCGGTGAGGTTTTCAGGATCCAGCAACAAACGGCTAAAAGGCTCATAATGGAGAAAATTGATTTTGAGAGAAAACCTGTGTGCAATACCAACACAAGCCGGAAGAGTTTCTCTGAATGTATAAATCGGATGAAGGCTGCTTAAGTAGGTGTGAAACCTCCAGAGAAGGAGGCTGGTGAGCTAAAAACAACAAACAAAGAAATGGCAGGTATGCTAAATCAGCATTTTGCATCAATTTTAACCACAGGCGATTGAAAATATCCCAAACTTATGGACTAATTTCAAATAACAGGAAGGGACTCATAAAACTCTCAGTCATAATAGGGAAATTTTAGGGCTGGTTGCAAACAAATCAGCCGGAGCCCATGGCCAGCACCCTTGGGTTTTACATGAAGTGCCTGCCTAGATAGTGGTTCCATTGATTCAAATTATTCAAAACTTGCTAATTTTTGGAAGGATACCAGAATACTGGAAAGCTGTCAATGCAACTCCTTTGTTCAAACCGGGATAATGAGATAGCTATATCAGGTAACGATACGCCAGTTAGCTTAACATCTATTGTTGGTAGGATGTTATTGTTAATAATCAAGGAGGAAATAACTAATCATTTAGGAAAGTTAAACATAATCAAACCTGGTCAACATTGTTTTATAAAAGGTCAATCAAATATGCTTGAAATCTTTGCGGATGTGACAGGGAGAGATGGTAAGGAGATCCAGTTAATGTAATATTTAGATTTCCAAATGTACTTGACGTTTATACAAATGTTTTTATTGGAAGTCTTTCCATAAAAGCGTTTGTGGATAAATTAAGAATCGAGTGTGTTGGAGTGTGTAAATGTCGATTGGCTTACACGATAAAAACAAAAAGCTGAAATAAATGGGTCCTTTTAAGGCTGGAGTACTCTAGGGACTGGTTCTTGGCCCTCATTTGTTAATTATTTACATTAATGTTCTGGAGGAGGGAACGCAGTATAATGTTTCCAGATTTACCAATGATAGGAAAACAGGTGCAGGTTAAGGTGGTAATGAGGCGTCATGATTTTGCAGCTTGATAAGTTGGGAGAAAGCCTGGCAGTGAAATGAATGTGGGAGAATGCAAGGTCTGATAGTGGCTCCTACCACTTTGGTAGGAGGAATCTAAAAGATGTTTATCATCTATATGAAGACTGACTGCAAATGAGTGGTTCAGAGGGATCTTGCTGTTCAAGCACATGGATTACAAAGTTAACAGGCAGCTCCAACAAGTAGTTATGGCAGCAAACAGCATGTTGGCGTTTATTGCTAAATGGTTGGATTCATGGATGGGGAAGCTGTGTTCCAGTTGCGGGTAAAATGGGAAGGGGAAGGGAAGGGGGGGGGGGGGGAGATGAGAGTGTATGAAGAAGGGTAATGGAGCACGATGTCTAGGGTGGGATATTGGAAGAAATTACTGAGGACTAGGTAGGGTGGCACAGAAAAGAAAGGAGGAGTGGAGTGTATGCTTAAAATTGGAGAATCTAGTGTTCATATCGTTTGGTTTTGAGCTACCCAAGTGCTTGGTACTTACTTGCACTCCTCATCCAGTAGGTGGAGCAAAGCTGTGGGTTTCTTGATGATGAGATTAATGCAACCACTGTTGTCAATATAATCAATATTGTGCCAACTGATGCCTTCTGTCCTGTACTCCTCCTGTAGTACAAATGATTCAATTGAGATTAGAGAATGGCAAAACAACCACATAATCCAAAATACTGGGAAATTATTCATCCAGGAACATGCAGGACATGAAATGGCATTCTATTTCACTTTTTCTTCCACAGCCTTTCCAACGTACATCTTCAATGCTGGGAGAACAGGTGTTAATGCCTCCATTTAAGTGAGGTAATTTGCACATTTGGGAATATTCATGAATATTAATCAGAACATCTTTTATGTTCATATTAACTTGCGTATAAAGTCATGAGGGGAATAGATAGGGTGAATGCACAGAGTCTTTTATGCATAGTAGGGAAATCAAGATCCAGAGGACATAGGTTTAAGGTGAGAGGGGAATCCTGAAGGGGCAATCTTTTCCACACAGAGGGTTGTGGGTATATGGAACGAGCTGCCGGACAAGGCTCGTTGAGGCAGATACCATTACAGCATTTAAAAGACACTTGAACAGGTACATGGATAGTAAAGGTTTATAGGGATATCGGCCATACGTGGGCAGGTGGGTTTGGAGTAGTTGGGCATCTTGGTTGTTATTGGCAAGTTGGGCCACATGGGCCAGATTCCAGGCTGTATGACTCCATCTATGACTTGATGAAACACCAACTTGCACAACTTAATTGTAGAAAGTTTCAGGTATCTGAGGACATCACTTTATAATTCCAAAATATTGGTCTATGTACTTTATTTTATTCTATTGACTATTTTAACACTCAGCAGCACTTTGTTCTGGAGGCAGTTTTTGGTTTTCTGCCAGCTGTCATTAAATGTGCCTCCCAATACTTGTAAGTAATAATTGTGCCCTAATTTCCTATCTTAATTACAAATATACATTTGAATGGTTTGTGTCTCGAATGCCTCATGGTCTTGCCTCACCTTCTGTACGTCTAATTCTGAAATAATGTGCTACATAATCTCCTGACTCTGAGATTCACTTTTTTTACCTTTACACCCAAGCTTAATTTTAAACCTGCTTTTGATGCCTGGGTCCTAGATTTACACCAGCCCCAACACCACCAACCAGTCATGGAATATTAAGTTTAGAACCACGGAAATTATACGTTTGATCTACAGACCATCATTACAAACGTTCTCCCTTTGAAACTCTTCACAAGACTGACAGGCTCTTTCACAGAGCGGAAGTAACAGAGATGGTGGGTGCACTGGTGGTCAAATTCCATTGATTCTAGAATGATATCCACAGGTTGAAAGGTAACAAATGTAACCACACTATCTACGAGAGAGAAGCTGAAAAATTCTATACACCAGTTAGCTGGCAGCAGTAGCAAGAAAAAGTGGAGCCCATTATGAAGTAGTAATATGTCAATTACAAAATAGTGACAGATTTGCTTTAAGCCAACATGGATTTACAGAAAAGAAATCACATTTGACAAATTGGTAAAGATTTTTTTTTTAGTTTGTAACTAACAAAATGTATAAGGGTAAATTAGTTGAGATATGCTTGAAGGCCTTCAGTAAGGGACTATATAAAAAAAATAACAAGCAGAATTTCTGTGCACTGATAGGGATGATATACTGGTGTGGATTGGAGATCAGTTCATAGACATGGGGCAAAGGGTAATTTTCAGTTTGAAGGCTGCAGATATTTGTGCTGACACTCAGCTGTTCATCGTCTCTATCAATGATACGGATGAAGAGATCATGTGGAATATTTACAATGTCTGAGGATGATGCTGAGCAAGACGATAGTGTGAGTTAAGAACAGATAAAGTGAATGGGTGCACTCGCACAAATAGAAACAAATGTAGAAACATGTGAGAATTCACTTGGTTGGGAAAAATAATTCAATAATTGATATTTAAATGGAATGCGACCGAAAAGTGCTGGTACACAAATCACAAAATTAACATGCAGGGAAAACATTAGGCTAGGACCATAAATGGTGTGTTGTCCTTAACTGCAAGTAGCTTTGAGTATCCTGATCCTTTATAAATAGTTCATATACCAGTACAGGGTGGAAAGGGGGAGTTAATAAAAATAGTATATTTGGCGTTCCAAAAGGCATTCAAAGAGGTCCCACGGAAAAGGCTGCTGCATAAGAAAAATGCACCAGTTGGAATAATAAACATGGACTGCGTAGTGGCTAATGACAGGAAATGGTGTCAGGATAAATAGGTAATTTTTAGACTAACTATCGGTAACAAGTTAGACAAAAATGCTGGAGAAACTCAGCGGGTGAGGCAGCATCTATGGAGAGAAGGAATAGGCGACGTTTCAGGTTGAGACCCTTCAGACTGAGGTTACAATAACAAGTGAGGTGTTGCAGGTAAATCAACCACTTGTAATCAAAAATGACAAACAGAGTTATGAGACAGGGTGGACTCAGTCAAATTCCTGATGAAATGAAGATAGGTAAGTTAGCAAGTTGTGAAACAGTTGCCAGAAAAGAGATATTGATGGATTAAGTGTTTAAGAAAGAACTGCAGAAGTTGGAAAAATCAAAGGTTGACAAAAATGCTGGATAAACTCAGCGGGTGAGGCAGCATCTATGGAGAGAAGGAAATAGGCGACATTTTGGGTCGAGACCCTTCTGAAGGTCTCGACCCGAAATGTCGCCTATTCCTTCTCTCCGTAGATGCTGCCTCACCTGAGTTTCTCCAGAATTTTTGTCTATCTTTGATAGATTAAGTAAGTGGGCAAGATTCACAGATGGAGTATAATGTGGGCAAACATGAGTCTCTGGAAAGAACCATATAATTATTTAAATGGAGTGAGACCGCAAAATGTCGCAGTACAAAGGGATCTGAATGTCCAAGTACGTGAGTCGTGAGATGCGGTTATTCCATGTAGCTAGAAAGGCTAATGAAATATCTAATGGCCTTTTTTGCAAAAGGTGTGCATATCAAAGCACAACAACTTTTCTACCACTTTAAAGAAGGCCGGGGTGTCTATACTTGGAATTCTGCACACAGTTTTGGTCTCCATATTGGCATCTGCTTCATGTGCATGTAGTCCTCCTAAATGCACAGTAGACTGCTACCTGACACGATTCCTGTGATGAAGGGGGTGGCACATGAAGGAAGGTAGAGCAGTATAAACCCAACACTTCTTTCGGTATGATAGAGTGAGAGTTAAGCTTAATTAAATAGACATGATTCTGAAGTGTGGCGGGTCATCCAAGGTGCAGACTGCGAGCATGTATTTCCCCTGAATACATGATTGCACCCCATCAACGACCACAGTGGCTGCAGAACGTACATATACCATATGTCCAAAAGTACCTCCCAAACCACATACGTAGATACATAAGGAATTAGAACGCAGCCTGCATATTCCCCTCCAAATTTCACATCTCGCTGGCTTAGAAATATATCTTTCATTGTCACTGGATCTACACCTTGAAAGTCCACCCCTATGGTTCAATGGGTGTTCCTTTGTCACAGTGATACATGGCAGCTTACCATTACCTTGCTACCAATGGCAAGACCCCAAAAATAAATTAAAGATGAATAAATATATCAGTTACATTGCTGCCTGGCAGCTCCAGCAATCTGGGTTTGGTCCTACTCTTTAGTATGGTTACATGGAGTTTGCACATTTTCCTTGTGACCACATGGGTTTCCTTCAAATGTTATGATTTCCTACCACATCCCATGTACATGCTCCTTTTTTTTTGCTCTAGATTCCAGCTTCTGCAGTCTCATGTCTCCAAGGTCATGCTTGTTGGCAGGTTGATTGACTACTGTAAATCATCACTTATGTAGGTGGGCAGCAGCAGTATCAAGGTAGATTTAGTGGGCATGTGAGGAAGAGTGGTGTGCAGGGAAATAAGCAGGATCAAGGAATTTATGGAATTTCATTGAGAACTGCAACAGACTCAATGGCCCAAACTACCTCCTCTTATGTGGTGAGAAGTGTGGGTATCCTTGTATTCTGGCAAAATAACGTATGAGTAATTGAACCAAACCCAGCCCAACTGCAAGCTTCACTTGTTTGGCAATCATCACTAACTTTACATTATTCAAACGGGTGCAAGGAACTCTGTGCTGTGGAGATGGAGTTTCAAGAAAGCATGTCCCACCAGATTCAGGAAGAGCTTCTCCCCCATTATTGTCACTCAATGATTCTCCCATAATCTAGAGTGGATCTAGAGCCAACCTAACTCATGGCAGACCTTGCACTTTTTCTCTGTAACTATATAATGCAGTAACACTCTCTTCTGTAGTCTGGTATTCCTCTCTTTGTCTACATGCTTACTTGTGTATGGCTGGATTGTACTAATGTATAGTATGATTTGACTGAATAGCTTGCAAAGCATTTCACTGTATCTGGATGCATGTGACACCAATATGAAAGCCTTGTCCTTCCCTTTTAACTTGCAGCATACAAAGAAGAGATCTATTTCTTAAGTACATACATATAAACGCACATGATTTTTTTGTTTGCCCTTCTATAAAGTTGCACAACTAAAACAGGGCTTGCATTGTTATTAACCCAACACGCCCCACCCCCATCACTCAGCAAATTTAAACGCAAGGGAGAGGCAGCTGTGACTATTCCTACTTTACTGCTTAACTATGCTGTGTGTATATAATGAGCCAGTCTGCAGAGGGACGGCATCACATGGAATCACTGCTACCATATATGACCTCATCTAAAATTCTGTTTCATGCCTTTAGGTTTCAAAATGCTTGCCAAAGTGACATGGCCCAACTCCAGCCAACAAAACAACAGCAATGTAATGTGTTTTTATGTTCCAGCAAGCTCTCTTTAAAAAGAAAGTCTCATAGGGTTATTAATATGAAAGGCATTTGTAATATTTCCACGCTCTGGAATTTAGCATTTCCTGGAATTTATGAAGACAAAAAATTTAGAAATGCAAAGTATCAGTCGCAGACAAAAGCTGTTTATTCATCTGTCTGAAAACATAAATGTGTCAATATTCAAAATCTCTTTCCAATAACACCATCATATAGCAAGTTGTTGAAATGTATTTAAACCAAAATATTGAACAGCTGGAAAGACTGAATTTATAAGGAAATATAGTATTCAATGATAAATCTTGACCATTTAAGGAGACTGCCATGCATTAATATTGCATTATTCCCTTGAGACATGTGGTGAAGGATTGGGCAAGGCTGTTAAGTGGCTAAGCACCAATAGTGTTTGGGACACAGATGGCATAAAAGCTTTTAAACTATTTAAAATTGGTTCAAAACAAACAACCCAGGCAAGTGCGCAGACAGTGCAGCAAAGGCAGTTCTGGCAACCAATTTTTTATGTTCCCTCCCTTGAGAACATTCACACAGCCAAGTTTACATCTACTGCTACTTTGAACTGCTTTGCTTTAACATTTTTCAAAGCTTACAGATAAAGCACAATCCAACTTGACCTCCGCACACCACACACAAAATCTGGAAATATGCTTCATTTTTTCTTTTCTGCGCCACTCCATTAACCTAAAGTCAAGTGGCACTAAATTAAAAATTCATCAGTATTCAACATCCTTTGTTCACTGCTGTCAAGTGTTACTTAAATTAAGTAACAACTGCAAGATTATTATTCCACGAGAAAAAGAACAAGTGCTCACCTTCGCACACATCAGATGTCTGCCTTTTTTTAAATTAATCCCACCAAACCTTCAAACCTATTTATCATGCCTGCCTCAAAATCCGTTTCTAGTAAATTATTCCATAAATCTGATGTCCTTGGATTAAACCAATCTCTTTCATAGCGTCATTCTTCTATGTGTGGAATAATTCCCTTCAAGGCCATCTGCACATACATCTTCATGTGCTGCTCTGAATTTGAATCTAATACTTGCATCTCCATTCCCCTCCCCATCTTAGCTTTTCCCCTCCCTCTCTCCCATTCATACTGCCACAAGGTTGCTTTGCTTTTCATTTGGGTATTGGCATCCTTGCCTTTATCAACTGGCCAAGAGGGTGAATAGAGAAGAGTGGACAAGAGCATAAGTGCGATTAAGTCGAGTGGGTAGGAAAAAACGCAAGGAAAATGCAAAGAGAAAATGTTCATATCACCTAGAATATTTGTGAACAGATTGCACCGAAATTGAAATGTGCTTGTGGTTCAGCAACTGGTAATAAATAACAAGAACCACTTACATTTATCTTGTGTCATAAGACAACAAATGTTCCACAGGAGGACTGCCAGACAAAACTTTATAAGAGTTACAAAAAGCAGTAATGGGCGAAAGATCCAATAACACAGTCAAGGTGACAAACCAGGGACTATAAGTTCTAAAGTGTACTGCAATGGCCTGACCAATAACAAGGAAATTGAGGATGTACAACAGGCCCTTCGGCCCAACTTTCCCACACCGGCCAACATGTCCCAGCTACACTAGTCCCACCTGCCGGCATTTGGTCCATATCCCTCCAAACCTGTCCTATCCATGTACCCGTCTAACTGCTTCTTAATTGTTGGGATAGTTCCAGCCTCAACTACCTCCTCTGACAGCTTGTTCCATACACCCACCACCCTTTGTGTGAAAACACTGAGGAATATACGCCTATATAATGAGGAACAGAAAAGCCTGGTGGAAATTGCTAAAACAGAGGAGGAAAGCAACACTGTGACTTAAACAGAATCCAAAGAGTTTGAAATTCACATTGTTGATGGGTCGGTTGTGCATGTAGGTTAAAAATTCCAGAAAGGAAATATTCACAACTATGTCCTTGCAGCTTTGAGATGAATCCATTTTGAGGATTATAAACTGGGTCATCTTATTAGTTATGCACTAAATATATCACTTCTCACTTCCTCATGAATGTTGATCTTGAAATTTTTAAATTACAACATACAAAGAGAACTTCCCTTGAGTGCAATGATGGATCACTTGTTTTTTTTTGGGAGAGAATTGAGAAAGCTAGTAATAGTGGAAACAAGCATCTTACATTCTTTAAAGTACATCATTCTGATACAGTAACTAAAATTTATGTATGCTACTGCTGCCCATGTGCAGATCCATACTGAGTAAAGCAATAAACAATTTGGAATTTTAACTGCAGATGCTGTTGAACGTAGGTGGGCTGATATATGTCGGGAATTCAGTCTGGCACTTTCTTGGCTTTTGGCTCAGTACTGTACTGATAAATCAATTGTCAACTGACATCATGGTAGATGTGTGATGAGGGAAATCAATATGTCCAAGCCATCATGCAAAGAAAATGGCTTATCCTACACTGTGATATGAATACATGCTTCCACAATCTATGCTTCAACATCAAAACAGTACTGTTAATAAGGGTGGACATGTGGTTTAAATATGCATATCTTGTCTGTACATCTTCACATCCTTCGATGTACAAGTAGATAGACACAAAATGCCGGAGTAACTCAGCAAGACAGGCAGCATCTCCGGAGAAAAGGAATGGGTGACGTTTAGGGTTGAGGCCCAATGTACAAGTATCTTTATTGTTAATTCACGAGATGGATGTTGCTTGAAATGTCAACATTTATTGTCCACAGTGCTATTTTTTATGGACCAAAATACGCTGGTATGCATATCATTCCTTGCTGTTGGTGTCTATGGCAAATTATTGTCCTATAAGCTGCTTACCTATTTAAGGGCCTGACCAGTTTAGTTTATTGTCTCGTGTTAGTTTATTAACAGTTCGGTTTGGTTTGTCATGTGTACCGAGGTACAGTGAAATAATACTTTAAAAATTATTTTGGGATATTAAAAATGCTAAAAATTCAAAATCTACTTTTTTACTTGTAAGATCAGCTTAACTTGGCATGTTTGACACTAACACTGTGGGCAAGAAGGGCTCTTTCCTGTGCTGTTCTCTATCGTCTTAGGTTCATCCTAGGTTCTATATCATCGTCTTGAAACATTAACCACTGCTCTTCCCATAGATGCTGCCCAACCTGCTGATTATCTCAAGCATTTTCAAAGCTTTTATTCAAGAATTAATTGCTGGGAGATGCAAATATCTGTTTTCCAGTTTTTGTCAGAGAAATTAATCTTATTTTCCTCTCCATGCTTCTCCTGACAGGGTAAAATTGTAATATCTCAGGATAAATGTTCACTTTTTGTTTTATGAAAACATTGCACAAACCTTTGCCGCAAAATAGAAGTCTAAAGATCCTCTGAGACGGTTTCAATTATGAACAAGGAACATGAAAGAATGCCCGAAAGAGTGGTTAATAATTAGCTGCAGTTTAAATTTGAGAGCTGTAGCCATGTCTGCTTTATAATCTAATTGTAGGAGAGTATGACTGTACCTCATGCAATGCTGCCTGATGAATGAATTCATTCAGATTGACTCGCAGGGCATGCCTACAATGCAGGAGCAGCTGACCAAGAATAGACAGAAGACTTTCTGTAATATTTGAATGCAAAAATTGCAGCTTATTGAACAACAAAACAAAGAACCTGAAATGTCGGCTGCTGCTTCATGGAACACTTCATGTGACACTATCTCCGGTAATGCAACAAGAAAGAAATAAAAATCTCACTTTGTGTGTGACCGTAGAAGGAACAGAACATTGAAGAAAAACAATATTGTTTGAATTGTTGGCACAGAGCCACGAGGATTGTGAACACTAGTATTAAATAGCTTCTAAAATAATCGTGTACCAATATCCAGTTGTCACATTTTTCCTTAAAGTGGCACTTGGTAGAACAGCTTCAGTATGAAACAGTTCCAATGAAGCACGAGTGGAAAACATTTAAATAAGATATTGTCTCTTACCAAAGGAACAAGGACAGTATTAAAAAAATATATTCAATCACATATAGTATAATTAATTATGAGAGGCATAAACAGGAGAGTCAGAATCTTTTTCTAAGCATGGAAATGTCAAATACCAAAGGGCATAGCTTTAAGGTCAGAGGGGGAAACTTTAAAGGGGATGTGCGGAGCAAGTTTCCTTTTACACAGAGAGTGGTAGGTGCCTGGAATGTATTGCCAGAGGTGGCGATGGAAGCAGATACGACAGTGGCATTTAAGAGGCTTTTAGATCAGCACATGATATGCAGAGTATGGAGGGTACAGATTACGTACAGGCAGAAAGAAGGAATGTGTTTAATTTGGCAACAATCTCTGCACATTGTGAACTGATGGGCCTGTTCCTGTGTAGGAAGGAACTGCAGATGCTGGTTTATACCGTAGACACACAAAATGCCAGAATAACTCAGCGGAACAGGCAGCATCTCTGGATAGAAGGAATGGGTGATGTTTCGGGTCGAGACCCCTCAAAGGCTCTCGACCCGAAACATCACCCATTCCTTCTATCCAGAGATGCTACATTTCCCGCTGAGTTATTCCAGCATTGCGTGTCTATCTTTGGCCTGTTCCTGCGCTTTACTGTCCCACATTATATATTGCTAGAAATAGGACCGATCCAAGTAGCAATCAAGAAAAGGTGGTGAAATTCATAATTCTGTTAACTGCAGACTGAGAACTAAATTAATTCATGCATCTGCACAACATTATTTTAAAAGATGGTGATGATGATGACACAGCTTGCCGAAGGCTGACCATCCATACAGTATTCCTATTAGTCATTTGGTGGATGTGGATGCCTGTGGGCAAATATTGCCCACTTCAATCTGCCCTCTGAAATAACCTAACGGTTAATAGTAAACCATATGGTCGTGTGTCTCGAGTCACATGAATGAACCCAAGAATAGGCCATTTTGATATGTCTCTAACATCTCTCACAATCTTCTGCAGATGCACCATAGAAAGCATACTATCAGGGAACAGCTCTGCCCAAAACCACAAGAGAAATTGCAGAATTGTGGATGTAGCCCAGTCCATCACATAGACCAGACTTCCCACAATCGACTCCATCCACACTTCACGTTGCCTCGGGCATGAAGCAACCTAATCAACTATCTTTTCTCCCTAATCCCCATTGCTGCCATGCAGATGATACAAAAGCAGACTCAGGAACGGCTTCTCCCACTCAGTTATCGGACCTGAATGTTCTCCCACAAGTTAGGATGTAGTGCTAATCTTCCAACCTACTTCTTTGCAGACATTGGGTCTTTTCTCTGGAACTGCAATGCTACATTGTTGTAAATTATATTCTACACTCTGGTATTTTTCTCTTTGTTCTGCACATGGCTTGTATTCATGTATAGTATGATGTGATTTAATTAGATAGCACACAGCCTAAAGCTTTTCACCATATCTCGGTACACATGACATTAATAAACAAATACCAATACCATATGCACATTCTGTTATGCAATAAATCAATCTTCGATTCCTTAAAGGTCATAGAATGCATCTCTGCCTTAAATATAGGTTGCAACTGAGCATTCACAGACCTATTGGGTGGAGAATTCCAAACATTTACAACATTCTAGACAAAGCCGTCTCTTCTCATCTCAGACCCTAAAGGAAGCCCCCATGTTTTGTTTGAGACTGACACCATGGATTCTGGACATCACATCCATGGGAAACATCATGGTGACATTTTGTGAACTTTAAATTATTACATTCAAATAATTCATTTTGGGTCTAAGAGAAGTGAGACCAAACTTTGAAGAGGACACAAATATAGGGGACATTAAATATAATTAAATAGCTTTGAGAAGTAAATTTAGCTGTAAAATTGTGAAATGATTAGATATGTGAAGGGGGGGGGGACAATTGGGTGTAAAGGAGGGTGTAGTGGGGTGGAGGGTTAGGATTAGTACTACAGATTTCACAATGAGTAAAACCATACTGTGGCAATCCTACCCACCTCATCAATGTTGATGGCCTCATAGAATTATGCAGAAAATGATGGGCCTGTCCCACTTAGGCGACTCTTTAGGCGACTCTTTAGGCGACTGCCATGGACTAGTTTTAATGGAAACCACCTACGACACCTGACGACAACCTACGACAGCACCTACGACAATAACTACGCCAGCAAAAATTGTCGCCACTGAAGCCGACAATTTTTCAACATGTTAAAAATTTTACAGCTGTCGCCTGTCGTCGCCAAAAAAATCGCCTAATTGGGACAGGCCCATAAGACTAAAATACCAACAAATCTATCTGGAAACCTCGCCTAGGATGATGCAATGTAGAGTTTCTCACTCAGGGGATAAGAATCATGAACTCGATTTTACCTGCTCTATTTTGAAGATATGTTGATTGAAGTAGTGCTGAAGTCGCTCATTCGCAAAGTTAATACAGAACTGTTCAAAGCTGTTATTCTCATAGTCCTCAAAGCCAAAGATATCCAATACACCAATGGAGAGAATCTACAAAAACAAAAGTGGCATTTACTTTACTGACAACTTACTTCTAATAGCAATTCAGATGAAGAATCTCAGATCTGAAAGATTAACCCTGTTTTTCTTTCCACAGATGCTGCTGCACAGCTGAGTGCTTCCTCCATTTTCTGTTTATATTTAGATTCCAGATTGTGCAAGTTTTTGATTTTCATTGAAACTTATCCAATTGATTGTTGCACTTTAGTTTAGAGATACAGCGCGGAAACAGGCCCTTTCGTCCCACTGGGTCCGGGTCCGCACCGGCCAGCATATTAACTCACTAAGGACATTTTCTTTTACTTTTACTAAGCCAATTAACTGAGGACCTATGTTGATGAACACAATTGATACCATCTTGCAAACGGATAGTCTTTGTGCCAGCATTTGCACCATACTCCAATAGGACTAACAATGTGGCAGTAACACAAATAAAGTATTAATAACAGGCCATTTTTTTTTAAAGAATATAAATGGTAAAATATATGATAGCACTGCAGACCGAGGATCTGTTCCTTTACTGGCTTATCTTAATTTTTTTACATTTGGGTTAGGAGAGCTGAAATTAAAATAGAAAAGTGTTTCTGCAGCTGGATCTTGTTCAACAGCTTGCAACCATACTTCAATGGGGCAGCAAAGTGGTGGAGGAGACAGGAAAAACTGCAGGTGGTCCTCGGCAATACCATTGCAATATGCAATGGACAAATGCAATTGCTGGACAGCATTCATGATGCCCAAAACTCCATGGCCATGTCATAATTGAGAATACAAACACTTACATTTATTGAAGAAATTAATGCGGAGGCATCTAAATGTCAAACCGCCTCTTGAAAACTAGTCTATCAAAAAGCCACTGTGACTCACCTTATGCTCTTCCAGATCTCGATTGTTAAGAAGAGCATGGTTAATTCGGAATACAATCCAGTCAAAAAGGGCATCGTACAAAGACTTTGCCATAGAGTCTCGTACAGTTATTGCCTGCAATATAAATAAACTATTAGTAATCGGCCATTTTTAGAGCATAAGTTTAAAATATGAGAGCACTTCAGGTCCCACGAAATGTTCATTTACTAGCTTATTTTTAAATCGTTATATTTGGGTTAGGAGCGCTGAAATTAAAACAGAAAACTGCTTCTGCAGCTAGATTGTTCAACAGCTTATAAACATCAGCTGTTAAACTGACAATTAATCAGACTCTTTAAGGGCTTTGAAGTAATTAGTTTTCTTTAGAAAATACTCCCTTATGACTAAGCAAGCATATTGACTGATCTATTTATTCAAACATCACTACTGACATATTCGAAGGGATCAAACCAGAGTCAAAATACTTTGTATTTAGTCACACTCCAGGACAAGCCCTTAATCGAGGCTAATCTCTCAATGCAGTCAGGTGCATTTGCCACGTTGGCAGAAACTTCACCTTTGAGAAAAGACAGTAATCATGACCAGGTTGACTGCATTTACAGGTGATAAAAGACTCATGGCACTAATCACTGATGTCCTATTAACTCAGCCAACAGAGTCAAAACTTAAATAATTGTCATTCATGTTATTTCTCGTTCTCACTTTATTTACTGTGCCACAGGCTGCCACTTCTGCCCAGAATCAGCACTTAACAGATTAACTGTGAAACTAGCGACAAAATTTTCTCCCAGAGGGAAGTCCGTATCTGGAATGAGCTGTCAGAGAAAGTTATAGAAGTGGATGCAATTACAATTTTTAAAAGACTTTCGACATATATATGGATAGGAAGTGTTTATAGGTCCATGGGTCAAATGTAGGCAAACGGGACTAGTTCAGTAAGCCAATCACGTTGGCATGTATAAGGTGGATCGAAGGGCCTGATTCTGTGCTGTACAGCTCTGTGACAACAGAGTATTATAGAAGTATTAGTGTAGAGAATCAATTCAAAATTGTAAAAAAATCCAGGTCTTTTATAAAGGTTTGTTCACAAAATTAATTAAATTACCAGTAAATACAAAGCTACCCTTCGTCCTTTCTAACCATGCCGCACATTTACTTGCCATAAAAAGCAATAAACCAATAACAGCAACTGTACTGCCAATAAGAGAAAAAGAAAAATTGGGAATGCCAGAAATCTGAAGTGTTGGAAATGTACACTTGGGGTCTCAGCACATGGAAAGAAAAATCTTTCTGTTTTACAGAATTCTGCAGCCAAAATAATAACATCTTTCTCTTTCATTACTGGCATGCATTTCTCACTTTATCTGCTTCCTAATTCTGGTTACTTTAAGGATTGTTTCCACAATTTTCCAGCAGATTTGTTCACATATTTTATCTGCTGAAAGAAGAAAATATTGAAACCTAGCTTCCTTCTGAAGTCCAAATAAATGCACAGCACTGAATCTCTAACACCTCTTATGCAAGCCATAAATATGTGATAAGAGTCCAAACTAATACAGGCCAGCCATGCTGCAGCAACGACAGCCAAGAATGCTGCCATTTTTCTTCAGCTGTTGCTCATCTAAGAGACTCACAAAATTCCAGATTAGAACCAATCAATATTTCCATTTACGTATTTCACACATCCCAGGTTTTGTTACTCAAAACCTATCTTCCCAACATTTGTTACTCTCCCATTAATTCGCTGTACTTTCTGGTTAATTCGTGTATGAAGTGTTTGTAAATTGACACATGCAACCCACTGAGTTAATGCCAGGAACATAATGAAATTGATAATCATTGCACAGCAGATAATTGACAAAGAGGAGGATTAAAGAAAGTTCCAGTAAAGGGCCTGTCAAACTGCGGCGACCTAATTTGTGAGTTTAGAAGAGTTTGCTCTTGACTCAAACTCACAGCATGGTCGGCACGAAGTCCCAGGAGGTCCTAGGAGGTCACTGGAAATCTCCTTCATGCTCGAGGGAAGTTCCGCAAACTCGCGGCCTCAGTTTGGTCGAGGAAACATTTTCTGCGAGTACAAATTGGTCAGCATGATTCTTTTGAACTCGTAGTGCAGTGGAGTGGGGTCGCCAGGCAGTCGAGGAAGCTGTAGGCAATCTCCTTTGCTGACCGGGCATTTTAATGGGCTCATTGGAGTTTTCAGAACCAAGGAAAACCGACCAGTAATGTTAAATGCCCGCAAAACTTTATTAAAGGGGGGGGGGTTGTGTGTGTGTGTGTGTGTGTGTGTGTGTGTGTGTGTGTGTGTGTGTGTGTGAGTTGCGTGTGCGTGTGCGTGTGTGCGTGTGCGTGTGCGTGTGCGTGTGTGTGTGTGTGTGTGTGCGCACGCGCATGCGCATGCGTGCGCAGACGGTCGATCCAGCTCGCAGTTAAGGACAGGCCCTTAATTCTTTTCATCTTATCATTTGGTTATGATGGGCAAAGTAATCAGAGTTTTGATAATATGCATAATTTCTGGGAAGAGGAGAGTCACTTTGTCTGTCAAGAACAGAGCAGTATCAAATACAAAAGGATGCCTCCAGCAGAAATCTCTCATATTTGCATTAATTATTAATTTAGTGTTACCAAGAAACGCTTCCCAGAAATCAAGCCTTTGAATTAAAAATGCTTTGATTTCCCTGGAGTCCCACTTACATTTAGAATGTTGAACAGTGGAGCACAGGAACAGGCCCTAAGGCCCATGATGTGTGTGCCAAGCATGGTACCAAATTATAGTAAATAAAACCTATTTGCTTCCATATGGTCTATATCACTTCATTCCCTGCATATTCATTTGTCTTTGTAAATGTATCCTAAACAGCGCATCTTATTGCTTCCATCGCCTACTCTGGCACCACAGCCAAGACGCCTTCCACTCTAACACTTGCCTCACACATCTCCTCTAAACTCCCTCTCCCCCTCATCTTAAAGCTATGCCCTCCAATATTTGACAATTTCACAGTGGGAAAAATGTTCTGACTGTCTACTCCTCCTGTCCCTCACACGGAATTACAAACATCCCCATCGGGTCTCTTCCCATCCTCTGACGCTCCAGAGAAAGCAATTCAAACCTGTCCAACCTTTCCTGATAATTAATACTCTTTAATCCAGGCAAGTTCTTGGTGAACCCCTCCCCCCTTCCAAAGCCTCCACATCCTGTCTATAATTCAGCAACCAGAAAGGCACACAGGTCTCCAAATGATAACCAAAGTTATAATCGAGTCACACAACACTTCCCAAGGTGCTTCCATATAATGTGAAAGCCCTACCGTGGTTTGACTTCCTAAAATGCAACACCTCACACTGTATCTGAATTAAACTCCATTTGTCATTCCTCAGCCCACTTATCCATCCCTGTGATTCCTGATAACCTTCACTATCGACGGTACCACTGTAGTGTATATAATAATGGTAACTGTCATTTTAAGAAGTGAGTAGCAGGATTTGTATCATGTGATATATTCATTATCTTATCAGTCTCGTGAATATGAATCTATATGCGCAGTGTACTTTTATAAAATAAAGATCACAATAGCGTGTATCGAAAACCTGTGCTTTGTTTTCTATCTACATGCTACTGCCGTAATATCTTACAACCACCTATTTTAGTGACATCTTCAACAGGCATCAGTCACGTAACTATCCCTATATGCCCCATGTTTAGTCCAGATAATGAAAAATCAAGAATATGACATCTACATGACTGGCAAGTTATATTTTGACCTCAGATACCACTGCAGCAAAGCTAGCCAATCAATCATTGTGGAACAAGCTACCAGAGGAAGTCATTGAGGCAGGGACTATCCCAATGTTTAAGAAACAGTTATAGACAAGCACATGGATAGGACAGGTTTGGAGAGATATGGGCCAAATGCAAGCAGGTGGAACTAGTGTAGCTGGGACACGCTGGTCAGTGTGGAACAGTTGAGCCGAAGGGCCTGTTTCCATACTGTATTATTCTAAATAGTAAATGCAATTGATCAGTTTGCCCTAGCAGAGGGCACAAACTAACTGTGGAACCCTGTTGTTGAACACCACTGAAGCCAGCTGCAATAACACAAAAGAATGCTTGGAGTTTTAAATAAATACTACATATGGAATAAAGAACATGACAAATTCCTATAAAATATTACAAGAGCAGACAGCAATTTGAGCAATCTAATTTTCACTTTCCTTTCAAAGACAGACAGACCAAGGACCAGGAAATTAAAGACAGCAATTTCACTCAGGTCAATGAAAATTTAGCTTCCTGTTGAAAAGGAACCTCAAGTCATAATTGTTGTTATAATGAAACAAATGTAGATATTATATTTCTTTTAATCAGTTATATTTCTTTTAAACATTGCCTGAAATTCAACATTTAATATTGTCACCACAAAAAAGCTGATTACGAAGTCATGTTTCCCATTCACAGTAGATGAGACACAGAATGCTGGAGTAACTCAGCGGGGCAAGCAGCATTTCTGGAGAGAAGAAATGGGTGAGGTTTCGGGTCGAGACCCTTCTTCAGACTTCATCTTTCCATAGATGCTGCCTGTCCCAAATGAGTTCCTCCAGCATTTTGTGTCTATCTTCGGTTTAAACCAGCATCTGCAGTTCCTTCCTACACATTTCCCATTCACAGAATACACAACATTGTACAGTCATTCTACTGTATTTTATGTTACCTCAGATAATTTATAGGGTAGGATAAGTCTTTCTCCAACTGTCACAGTCTTCCGGGTGGTCAGTGCTTCAAAAAGTGTCTCCTCTTTAACCTAGTTTAAAAACAGTGTTTATCAAAGTGAGTAGCATAATGTAACTTCACTATTGGCAGCAATCATGGCACTTGGATATTATTACACATTTGAGTCCTCTTCTGTAATGTCTTTACTTTATATTTATGATGTTACTTGATCAAGATGTATTTGACATGGTAATCTTTCTCCCAACTTCAGAGGTAAACCTCATCTCTAATTAAACTTAATGTTGTCTTTCCTATAGCAGGGATTAGCATATTTTACAGCATTAATCTTTCTTCCAACTTCAGAGGTAAACCTCGTCTCTCTATTTGCAATCCCTGTTCGGAGCTTTTTATTTTCTTCTGCAGGGTTACAAATAAGCAGAAACTCAGATGCAAAATATCCTACATGCGATTGTCTAGAATTGGCTTTTTGTACATCCCAATTGAAACCAATTCACCAATGAATGTCATGCCGTCAGTGGCCAAGGCTTCAAACATCTAAAATTACTTTCTTTTCTACCTATTCACCATCTTCCAAATCATTCCATACAGGTTTTTGAAGGTTTCTAGGACTTTGGTTGGGCTATTTGGATTATTGCATGCAGTTATGGTCATCCCATTACTGGAAGGATGTTGAGGATTTGGAAAGGTTGCAGAAGCTTGCCAGAATTATGTCTTGGCTAGAGGGAGAGACTTGGATTGTTCTTTTTCCAAGAACGTTGGAGGTTGCGGGGAGACCTGACAGCAGCTACTTACAATTATGAGAGGCATAGATAGGTTAGAGAGTACTAACCTTTTACCCCAAGATGGGAAAATCAAATACCAGAAGGCATAGTTTTACGGGGAAGGTGGCAATGTTTAAAGGAGATGTGCCAGGCAAGTTTTGTTTACACGGAAGATGGCGAGTGCCTGGAACATGCTGTCAGGGGTGGTGGTTCAGGAAGATATGATAGAGCCATTTAGGAGACTTTTGGATATTCACATCGATGTGGAGGGAATGAGAGATATGGATTAAATGCACGTAGATCGGAGTTAGTCTTGGCATCATGTTCAGCATGGACATTATGAGCTGAAAGTTCTTCTGCTGTACTGTTCTATATTCCGTATCTAACATCACCACGTGCAGCTTGTTTATTTTCCATTCTGTGAAATAATTTGGAATATTTCATTACATTGGAAACACTAAATAAACACAAACTGCTCTTCTTGTATTTGATGATTACATTCCACTATGTTCAACCATTGCATGTAATGATTTACAAATTTTATTGGGCAAGAAAAACTGCTCAGAAGCCAAACAAGGGGCAAATCAGAGAGCAATTCTGCAAAAGTTTAAAAAAACCGCAAATGAAGCAGCACCACATTTAAAATAGGAATTAATTACTTAAAAGAACAAAATTGCCATCACATTCTACACAGTAAAATTAATAGAATTGTTGACTGGATTCACTACCTCCAGAAGCTCTGAGACGATGGGCAATACCTCTGGATTACAGATGTCAATGGAATCGTCACGATATGACTTCTTTTTGTATTTTATATTCCCAAGGTGCAATATTGCAGATAGAAGTGAAAAAATTCTGTAAATAAAGCATAATTAAAATAAAATCATACTCAGGGTACTTTTCTGTCTTAGAATTCAATAGATTAGTAGGCCCTGTACTCAAAGCACATAAATCACCCCCTTGATTTCACCAATGTTGCTCTGCATTCTTTTCAAGAGAATGACAGCAGGTTACTGGAACATTTAAGCTCACACACACTTCTCTCTGCCGAAGTAACTGGACTTTCCCCAACCTGTCATTGATGTAAATGGTATGCAACTCAGTGGAGATCACCCAATAATAGCTCGAAGGGCCGAATGGCCTATTCCTGCACCAATTGTCTATTGACAATTGTCCACTTGGATAGAGAACTGGCTGGCAGACAGGATGCAAAGAGTAGGAGTAAACGGGTCATTTTCAGAATGGCAGGCAGTGACTAGTGGGGTACCGCAAGGCTCAGTGCTGGGACCCCAGCTATTTACAATATATATTAATGATCTGGATGAGGGAATTGAATGGAACATCTCCAAGTTTGCGGATGACACGAAGCTGGGGGGCAGTGTTAGCTGTGAGGAGGATGCTAGGAGGCTGCAAGGTGACTTGGATAGGTTGGTGAGTGGGCAAATGCATGGCAGAAGCAGTATAATGTGGATAATTGTGAGGTCATCCACTTCGGCGGCAAAAAACAGGAGGGTAGATTATTATCTGAATGGTGGCCGATTAGGAAAAGGGGAGATGCAACAAGACCTGGGTGTCATGGTATACCAGTCATTGAAAGTAGGCATGCAGGTGCAGCAGGCTGTGAAGAAAGCGAATGGTATGTTGGCATTCATAGCAAAAGGATTTGAGTACAAGAGCAGGGAGGTTCTACTGCAGTTGTACAAGGTCTTGGTGAGGCCACACCTGGAGTATTGCGTACAGTTTTGGTCTCCTAATCTGAGGAAAGACATTCTTGCCATGGAGGGAGTACAGAGAAGGTTCACCAGACTGATTCATGGGATGGCAGGACTTCCATATGAAGAAAGACTGGATAGACTCGGCTTGTACTCGCTGGAATTTAGGAGATTGAGGGGGGATCTTATAGAGACTTACAAAATTCTTAAGGGGTTGGACAGGCTAGATGCAGGAAGATTGTTCCCGATGTTGGGGAACTCCAGAACAAGGGGTCACAGTTTAAGGATAAGAGGGAAGTCTTTAAGGATCGAGATGAGAAGATCTTTTTTCACACAGAGAGTGGTGAATCTGTGGAATTCTCTGCCACAGAAGGTAGTTGAGGCCAGTTCATTGGCTATATTCAAAAGGGAGTTAGATGTGGCCCTTGTGGCTAAAGGGATCAGGGGGTATGGAGAGAAGGCAGGTACAGAATACTGAGTTGGATGATCAGCCATGATCATATTGAATGGCGGTGCAGGCTCGAAGGGCCGAATGGCCTACTCCTGCACCTATTTTCTATGATTCTATGATTCTAATACAACATGGTACATGGTACAAGACTGAGGCTTTGAGAAATCATGAAAAATAGACATGGTCTCCAGCATATAAATGCTCCAGTTAAAACCACAATTTCGAGTTATTTTTAAATATTTAATACCTGCCTCGACAATACATAATCAAGTTGTGTATTTCCGGCCAATCAACTCACCGATTCCGTGTTTTTGGCAGAAATCCAACCATCTCCATTGCCAGCTGTAAGCGCTCAAAATCGTGCTTCAGATCCTCCCCCTCAACTATAAAACTGTCCTGCTGAATATAGATCAAACAATTTCCAGTTAGACAATATTATATACTAGTGCTACAATCAAGTGTCACCCCTCCTCCTAGAAGTCACTGGCTCCTTCCTGGAGTATCGTTTCGCATATATTAGTTACCATCACTTGAAATTGGCTATTACTTAGGTAAGAGCCTCGACGTTGAGCCTGATACATTGTCTGACTGCAAAGAACAATATTATCATCCAATATAGATATTTGCAGAAAATCAGAAATAAAAGCAACACTGATTGTTGACCCCCTCCAGTACACACCAGTCTTCAAACTTCATGCCATAAATTCACAGCTCTCTCAGTGTATAGATCAAGAACTGTACTAGTCATTTCACTTCACTTTTGATTGTTATTTGCCCAAATACTTTCAGAAATCAACATGATCTCTGCCTATCAACAAAAGGCCCCAAATCCAACAGGAGTCAGTATCTGAAGTTTATTTAACTACTCATACAAAGAGATTGAATTTCACAAATGGTCATCCAGGTTCGTCCAGGTCCATCAACAAATGTTTGATGCACTGAGAGCAAATTAGAGCAGTAATGTAAAATTTGGATTAGAGAGCATTAGCTATAACATGCTTGAACATGCTGCCAGGAATGATGGTGGAGGCAAATATGAAAGGAGCATTTAAGAGGCACTTAGATAAGCACATGAGTAGGCACAAAATGGAGGGATATGGATTACATGTAGGCAGAAGAGATTAACTTGGTATCATGATGGGCACAAACATACCATAAACATAAAGTGCTGGACTGCTTTATGTTCTATGCATCCAAGGGATGACTTTTGGAAGTTAATTCATGCACCATAATTATTCCTATCTAATCAGTGCCCAATATAAAAGAGCTGAAACAGCATGCTCTAAACATACACCTGAAATTCTGTCTGCTCAAAACCAAAGTGATTAAGCTGTTGAGAGGGCAGAAAAGATTCAGAAAGATGTTTCCGGGATTGGAGTTATGACAAGAGAATGGATAGGCTGGGACTATTTTCTGTGGAGTAAAGGCGGCTGAGGTTTATGAAATCATGAGTGGCATGGATATCGTGGATGTTTAAGAAGGAACTGCAGATACTGGAAAATCAAAGGTAGAAAAAAATGCTGGAGTCTTCAGTCTAAAGAAGGGTCTCGACCCGAAACGATGCCTATTTCCTTCGCTTTATAGATGCTGCCTCACCCGATGAGTTTCTCCAGCATTTTTATCTGCCTTAGATACCGTGGATGATCACAGGCTTTTTTCCACTGTAGGGGAGTTTAGGTTTAAGATGAGAGGGAAAAGATTTAAAGTGGACATAAGTGGGCAATGTTTTTCAACAAAGGTGATGGATATATGCATTGGAAGTGGTAGAAGCAGGTACAATTATAATGTTTAAAAGGCATTTTTAAGGTTCATGGAAAACAAAAGTTTAGAGAGTTGTGGATCAAGTATTTGCAACTGCAACAGGCTCTGGAAGGCATGTACGAGTTGGAATGAAATTTTTATTTCTGTGTAAATGACACTATTTGCAGTATATGAGGCAACCACCCGAGATCTTCGTATGAGTCAGTAAATAAAGCAATCGCAAGGATTCATGAGGCTATTTTGGGGTAGGGAAATAAGTGGAAGGGAGTGGTTCTGCTGTTACTACAATATTGGGGATATAACTACTGTTTTAATCAATGAGAAACATTCCAGTGCTTGTGTAGCTTTGTTTTAATTCCATATACTGTTGATCTTTTACAGTTAAATGTGGATTGCCTCTTTCCAAATGATAAATCTTAGGGAGACAAAAATGCTGGAGAAACTCATTGGGTGACGCAGCATCTCTGGAGAGAAGGAATAGGCGCGTTTCGGGTCGAGACCAATCTTCAGTGATGTTGGGGGGGGCGGGAAAAAGAAAGGAAGAGGTGGAGACAGTAGGCTTGTGGGCAAGCTGGGAAGGGTGAGCGTAAGGGGAAAGAGGGAGAAAGCAAGGACTATCTGAAATTGGAGGTCAATGTTCAAACTGCTGAGGTGTAAACTAACCAAGCGAAATATGAGGTACTGTTCCTCCAATTTGCGATGGACCTCACTCTAGCAATGGATGAGGCCCAGGACAGAAAGGTCAGATTCGGAATGGGAGGGGGAGGTGAAGTGCTGAGCCACCGCAAGATCAGGTTGGTTATTGCGAACTGAGCGGAGGTCAGTTTGCAATCTTCAAAATCAAAATCAAAGTAATCAAATTCTTGATTACTGATGGCTAAACATATTCCTGTAATATGGTGACAAAGAGGAACTCTTAGGTCATTCTGGGCAAACCACAAAGAACAAATCAACAAAAACAGTGAGGGAAAGCTATGCACATCTGCATTTGTTGCAGTAGCATTCAATTATGTATAGAAGTGTCTGAAGCAGGGTCTCGACCCAAAACGTCACTTATTCCTTTTCTCCTGTGATGCTCTATGATACACTGAGTTACTCCAGCTTTTTGTGTCTATCTTGGGTTTAATCTAGCATCTGTAGTTCCTTCCTACACAATTATGTTCCAGATGTTAGCCCAGTATTTGAAGGGCTGCACAAGTACTGAGCTCTCAGCTGAATGATGAAACAGTTCGCCTGATGTCATCAACTACGAGTACTTCCTTTAGGGTCAACTTAAAGGTTTTAGATTGGCAGTCAACGAGGGGGTAGTTCGTGGTGGGAGCACAAACAGACAAATAGATAGAATGAGCCCCTCTATGCAGACAGAGTGTCAGACAAATGGTTTTCTCAGGTAGGCAGACAAAGATTACCATAAGGAACCGAGGCAAACCAGAGTGAGGGGCAATGAGATTAGCAGGAAGGCAGTTTGGATATGGGTGTGTAAGAAGGAAATGCAGATGCTGGTTTAAACCGAAGATAGACACAAAAAGCTGGAATAAATCAGCGAGACAGGCAGCATGTCTGGAGAGAAGGAATAGGTGACTTTTCGGGCAGAGACCCTTCTTCAGACTGAATGTGGATTGGATCTTCAGGTTGGACCCGAAACATCACCCATTCCATCTCTCTAGAGATGCTGCCTGTCGTGCTGAGTTACTCAAGCATTTTTTGTCCATCTTCAGGTTGGATGTGGGTACAGCCAAGCAAGCAGTTCCATGCTGCAGTTTGAATACATTGTATAGCATTTCATTTAATTGCAGTGTTAAGCTTATTATACAAAGTTAGAGGTACTGTGCTTCAGAGGGGTTTAATTAAAGATAAAATAAGATGACAGGATTAGTATTGCGGAAGGATGAGACCCAGCAAGCCTTCTTAATTACAAGTGATCATGTGGCATCTCATTAAATGATACAACTGGAGATTTAACATCAATGATCAAAGCTCATAAAAGGCTTGAGAGAAAGATCTTCAAATAGATTCACTGCACCACTGCCAATGTGATTTTCCTCATGTCATCATTTATTCATGGTGATTTTGCTTTTTGCAAAAGATGGGATGAAGAAATATGTTGAATTTATAAACTGACTTGCATGGTTGCGCATGTTGGCTGTGGAGGGGAGAGGGAGGGGGCTTTCTATAATACTAGATTCATAATGATTAAATTCATAAAGATAACCACAGCGTTGAAAAGGTGACAGCACATATATTACATCGGGTCAGACATCTGACTTGCTAGGCTTGTTAAACGATATAAACTATTCCTGAGATCTGTCACTGGACAAAATGGATCGCCACAAAAATGTCTGAATTTATACACACTTTACAAATTCACAGGCGACGCCACCATTGTGGGCCGGGCATCAAATAATGCTGAGTGGGAGTGCTGGAAGGAGATAGAGAACCTCGTGTCCTAGTGTCGAGACAACAACCTTTCTCTCAATGTCAGCAAGACAATGGAGATAGTGGTCCATCCAGGACTGCAAGAAATTGTAGCGAATTGTGGAAGCAGCCCAGACCATCACACAAACCACTCTCCCTTCCATTGACTCCATTTATACCTCATGCTGCTTCGACAAGGCCAGCAGCATAATCAAGGGCAAATTGTACCCTAGCCACTTCCTCTTCTCTCCACTCCCATCGGGCAAAAGATATAGCACACCTCCAGATTCAGGGACAGTTTCTTCCCAGCTGTTATCAGGCTACTGAACTAACTTACCGCAGCCAGAGAATAGTCCTGAACTACGATCTACCTCATCAAGGACACTCGAAATATCTTTGATTGGACTTTACTGGCTTTACTTTGCACTATACGTTATTCCCTTATCATGTACCTGTACACTCTGAATGGCTCGATTGTAATCATGTATTGTCTTTCTGCTGACTGGTTTGAACGCAACAAAAGCTTTTCACTGTACCTCCCTACACATGACAATAAACTAAACTGAACCTGAAATACTTTGTTTCAAAAGACTTCATGCCTCAAAAGACAATGCAAATCATTGCTTTTACAATGTTGCTAATTACATAAAACAGTCTTCATACATTAAGAACACACAAACGTTTAAAAGATTTTGGGAAAACATTTCTACAAATTGTGCCATATATCTATCAGTATTCATAGAGACTAGCTGAATTTAACACTTAATAAATAGCATACCCCCATTTGGTATGCAATTGTTAAAAGCTGCCAAGATGACACACCTAAGCTTGGGGCTTAAACAATCTTCTAATTCAAGCTCAAAGAATAAACAAACAGCAATCTAACTTCCCCACAAAAAAACATGAATGGAATCACCAATATCCAAGATTCTGTAGAAAAGTCACCCATTCCTTCGCTCCAGAGATGCTACCTGTCCCGCTGAGTTACTCCAGCATTTTGTGTCTACCACCAATATCCAATATCCGCCTTAATTATTCAATGCTTATATGTTCTCATAGTTCACTTAAACTCAAATTATAGCATGTTTATTGTGGAAAGAAAGCAGAATATCCTTTTCTGAGGGACAATGTTAAACGTAATCATTTTTACTCGAGAGTCATCTCAATTTTAAGATACTCATTGATACTCTTTGATACTTCTTTGATACTCATCATTTTAACTGTACAAATTATTCGGTGTTGTGATGGAATTCTGATCAAAGATCAGTTACCTGAAACACTGACTGCTTCAGCCACCATAAATAGTCTATAATCATTTTATTGAAATATTCAATGTAACAACTGGCATATTTTGACAATTATCCGAGTGCATAACTTGAGGATGAATAGTGGTGAACTAGTATCACACCACTGGCACAGCAAAACTTGAATACTAACCAGCTCTGAATCACAGTAATAATCATCCCAAGTCTGTCTGACCGGTTTCTTTGTCATCTAAGAAAACAAGGAACATTATGTTACTGCTCTAGGTACTTACAAAGCCAAGTTAGTTCAGTAATAATTGATAGAAATCAAGATCTTTGCCCTGAATGTAATATATTCTGTCTTCAATGGAACACCTGCCAAAAGTGTGGAATGCAAACAATCTGCTTTTGGTGCTGACCTGGTTCAAATAGTGGTATTCCTCAGGCTTTAGCAGATGGAAACTCTTTTTCTCTTCTTCACTGGCACCTGCCAGCAGGTAGTAGAATACGTGATAGTTCCTGAAATGGAATTTCATAAAATCTTATATTTTGTAAGTAATACACTCAACAGCAGACGGGAGGAACAACAGCAGTTTAAAATATTATGTGCAGACATTTCACAACAAATAAAATTTAGTCAAATTTATAAAATTACAAGAGACATAAATAGGGTATACAGTCAGAACATTATTTTCCCAGGGTGGAAATCTCAAGTAGAGGAGGGGAAGGTTTTCAGCTTCGTGAACAACGGTTTAAACGTAGGGCAACATTTTCCCCCAGACAGAAAGTGGTTGGTGTTGCTAGGGCTGGTGGTGGAAGTAGATATAGTGGAATTTAAGAGGACTTTAGATAGGCAAAAGAATATGCATGGAATGATAAGGATCATATACAGGCATAATGGATTTAATCTGGCATCATGTCCAGCATAGATATCATGGGTAATGTTTAAATGACTATAGGACACCAAGGGTTAATGTCGTGCGAACTAAATCAACAATATAAAACCAGATTATTGTGCATTATTCTATTAGAATAAGCATTTTATGATATTATGATAGCCATGATATTTTATTATTGTTATTCAGTTTTCGATATTGATTATTTTTGTCTCGATATTGACCCTTGCACATCAAATCCATGGGGCAGTATCTGAATCGAATCAAAGTCATTTTGCTGTAGGATTGGCACAGGTCTTCAATTCTAGAGAATATTATCAATTAATATGTTAAGGGTGGTTAGGGAGAAGAAAATTTCGATTGGTTACCACTTAAAATCCTTCAAATAAGCAGAGCTCTCAGTCATCTGAGGGATATATGATTATACTATTCAAAAAGCACTCAAGCAATTCAAATCTTAATTAATATACAAATAGGCAATGACATTTTGGCACATGTACAAACATTTATTTCTGGTGCTGCATCAGCTGCAGTAATAGATCGTGAAACAATTTTGCAACTCCGTCCACTGTATCACTGTTGTACCAATAAGCAAAAAATTGTGAAATGTCTAGTTAGTGTAATTAGAGGCCAATTTTGTTCAATAACAAGTGGATTGAGACTCAGTACTCGGTGTCCAAAGAGTACTAACATTACCATTGAAACATAACAAGTCTACCCAAACAGAAGTTAATGCCAACCAGCTGTTCCATCAATATGAATGAAAAGAGAATCGTGGAAACTGAGGCTCGCAAAAAAGGATTATGGCATACGACCTTACAAATGCAACTAAAACATCAATTTCACAAGACACACTTGCCTCAAGAGTTCTTCTTTGGCACCATATTAAAGGAACATGTTAACATGTGGACAGCTTTTGTTTTAAATATTTTATTTCAGATTAATACTCAAACTTAGGTCATCGTGCAATCTTAACAGATATATTTCTAGTCACGTGTAAGGTCATATATTTCTGTCAGAAAGATTAATACCCACTGTTCGGTGCTACTTATAAAGATCTTAGTGTTACATTGTCTCTTAAAAAGTTCTGCATGCCTCTTACCGTTCATTATGTTCCTGGTTGACCAGCCTTGACTTTTCCAACAGATACTTTTCAACATAAGCTCTGAAAGAACAAATTGGTGCTCCTGGCTTAATCATAAAAATCCACAGAAATACAACAGTCACTGTTTAAATAAATGACATACATTCATTGAAAATATAACATCAAAATTTCTACCATAGATTTGGTATAAAGAGAGTGCAATAAAGTATCATCAGACTGGTTCCTGGGATGGCTGACCTATCGTACAAGGAGTGAACGATTAGCCGAGGCTTCAATTGTTCCGTTTAAAAATGAAAGGTTACCTCGTTGAAACATAGAAAATTTTTATGTTTCAAAATATAAAGATATAACCCAGATGGTCGGAGTATATCAATGAATGTTTCATTTTCAAATTAAAAGGCTGACCATTTTGGGCAAACATGAAGAGAAATGCATTCAGTGGGTAGTGACGTGTTGGAATTCTTTCCTAGGAGGCTGTGGAATCTCAGTCATCAAATTCATTTGAAACAGAAACACTAAAATTGGTGATAGATATGGTGTTGAGGCAAAAGATCAGCCACGATCTTAATAAAAGGCAGAGCAGGTTTAGGAGCCAACAGATTGACACCTATTTTATTATATTTGCATGAACAACCAAAGTCACAGTTCAAAGAAATGAAAGTGGGGAAGCATCTATAACCACAGGCTGATGCTTAATTTGGAAGCTGATGTTTTATTAAAAAAAAGGCTGAGTGGGTAACAAATTCTATGAATTGTTAATCGTGAAAATCATCAATTTGTGCTATGTCTGTCATCATTGGCCCTTGAACAACATCCTGAGTGTATACTTCTGTCATATATAAATATATATATACACACACTCACATACATACACACACACACACACACACACACACACTTATCTATCTCGAAGTGGTAGGAGAGGGAAAAAGATGATTAATGAAGTATAATACAACTAGAAAACGTTATTACTGTGTAAAAAAGACACAAAGTACTGGAGTAACTCAGCGGGTTAGATGGCATCTCTGAAAATATATGTAGGTGACATATCGGGCCGGGAGTCTTCTTCAGACTATTGACATTTCAGGTCGGGACCCTTCTTCAGACTATTATTGTGTGGTTCGGCATAAATTAACTGTAACATCACAATGTAAAGTAACACAACATTCAGGAAAAATAAAAACATCACATATACTACACAATCAAGTTGGAGTTTGGAACTTTATAACTGAGGAAGTGGTTGAGGTAAATATGTTAAAGAAAAATCAAATGCTGGAAACTTCAGCGTTTAAGTTCAAACAGCTGGAGGTACCTTCTGCACATGGTCCACAAAGACACATGAAGTGCCCTAAATCTCACACATGACGGTGTTATTACAAGCAACAGGTCTCAGCAATCCACCCAGGACCCCCAAAAAACATGGTTGTTTTTATTATGCTAATAACGTTTTATCCCATTCCTCTTCCTTTTTATGTAATCTATAAACCCCCGCCAAGTCTGTGTAAAATGTTTTTATTCGAGGGCATCATCTCCTTCTACGCTGAAGCAAATTCTCATTTAGGCTACTGTTTGGCACATTGTTTAATTCTGCACTCACATTGTACTCTAGAAGATTCACAATCTCCTCTAATTCTCTAATATACAAAAAAATAACATGGCCATATATCGACATTGTTCACAATCACCTGCAATCTTCATGATCAGTCTTTCCACATATCCATGTGTGCTCATAATCAGAGACACTAAGATCATTAAAAGGAGCAATCATACCAGATTTTATTGCCCTTCCAATCCAGGACATACCTGCAACCCTCAACTGCTATCAAAGCTAAAATCAGTTAAATCAACACAGCCGGGATGAAATTTCTGATCTCTTCATTTGTTTGGCTCTACACATTTAATAACTGAACTTCAGGATAATCTGAAACATGAATACAGAAATAGACCATTAAGCCCCACAACTGGTTCTGTTATTCAACAAAACAATGGCTAAATCATGACATATATACTATATTCAATTGTGCCAAATGGTCAGAGGGAGAAAGTGAATTGGGGAAGGGGGGAACTGAAAAGTAGTTGGGGGAAACTGAGGATGGGGAGATTGAGAAGTGGAGAACGGGAGTGGGGGAATTACTGATCATGTCAGATTCACACATTACTCACCCTCGCACCGTGCCCGTTTCCTGGTAGTTGACTTGAATGAATTTACCAAATCGGCTGGAATTGTTATTGTGAGCAGTCTTTGCATTCCCAAAAGCCTGTTCATAAAACAAAAATCAAGTGTCTAAAAATTGGAACAATGACTCTACTCATAATCTATTTCATCCCCGCATTTCTGTTAACACAGAGAATTTAAACCAAGAATCTATTTTAAAATATAGAACATTTTTAAAGAATGCACAATAATAAAATATACTACAAAGCATGTATGGTTTCCAATTATACATCTAGTTTATATTCAAATCGGTGCAAATTAACGGAGAAATGAAGAGTAGGAAGTGTGGACCACTCAGCCCCTTGAGCCTACTCACCATTTCATCTGAAGAAGGGTCTCGACCCAAAATGTTGCCTATTCCTTCTCTCCATAGATGCTGCCTCGTCTGCTGAGTTTCTCCAGCATTTATGTCTACCTTTAATTTTTCCAGCATCTGCAGTTCTTTCTTAAACATTTAATACCTTCATGGTGGTTCTGATTATAACCTCAACTGTGCTTTTCCATCTAAACTTGATAACCTGTCACCTACTTGCTCATAAACTATCAAATTCTGCTACCTTTGGGGAAGAGTTGCATAGACTCAAGGTTCTCTGAGGATATAAAATTCTGTCTCGTCTGCCTTTAATGGACTAGCATTTAGTTGTAAATAGTGACCTCTGGTTTAAGATTTCCCACAACCTCTGCACCCACACTGTTAAGTCTTCTCAGCAATTGTGCATATATCAGTCAAGTTACCTCCAACTCTTCAAAGTTCAAGTGGATATAGATTTCAATTACCCAACTTTTCCTTATAATACATACTCTTTAGAGGTATTAGTTGAGGAAAATTAAATTGCTTTAAATACACTTACATCTTCCCTTAAATAAGGGAACCGTATAGAATCAGTACCGTATAGAATACTCCAGATATCGTCTCATTAATGCTTTACATATCTGAAACGTAACCTCCCAAGTTTTCTATTCCATTTATTATCAATAAGTAACATTGTTAGTTTTCCATATTACATGTTGAACCTGCAACTAGCCTTTTGTGAATCCAAGCACAAGACCCAGGTATTACAGTCCATGTGTTAGATCTTTGACTATTCATTTAACTAATCTACATTTCTCTATAGAATGTCATCTCAAGGGGTAAAGGGCTAAAGGGATCAGGGTGTATGGAGAGAAGGCAGGTACAGGATACTGAGTTGGATGATCAGCCATGATCATATTGAATGGCGGTGCAGGCTCGAAGGGCCGAATTGGCTACTCCTGCTCCTATTTTCTATGTTTCTATCTCACCACAGGTAGATTACCATAAATACTACTCCTACCAGATCTTTTTTAATCTCATGCTTAACTGCACTTAACTGTGAGAGACATAACTGTGATTTAGGTAAGCGTCCAATTATTGTGTGTGTTCCCAGTTTACTCTTCCCAAAGTGCTTCGGCTCACATGTATAGGTTTAAATTCCACTTTGCATCATACCAGCTAATCTACATCATCCTGTAGTCAGCTATTTTCCTCACTATCAAAAAACCACCAAGTTTGCATCATTTGCAAACTTACTACTCAATGCTCACACATCTACATCCTGGTAATGTTTATAACAAATTGTAACGGTCCCCGCAGTGACCCCTGTGGTATACCACTGGTCACACGGCATCTAATCACAAAAACAGAGCTCCATTTCTGTCTCTTATTAACAACCCAAATTTGGATCGTTGGATCCCATGGGTTCAAACTATTCAGACCAGCCCCCCATGTTGGACCTTGTCAAAGGCCATACTTAAGTCTGTAAGCTACATCAGTCACACTCCACTCATTCATATATTTTGCTACCACTTCAACAGGATGTATGACTTTTCCTGTGGGTTTTTTTCAGTAATAATGCAAAAAGGAGTTGGAGGCTTTATTTTAATATAATTATTCATTATGCGAAAATGGAAAAAGACTACAGTCGAATTGCTTCCACCCAATCATCACCAAACAGAATTAAAGAGCGTGCAAACACAAAACACTAAATGTAAGACCACAGTTTCTTAGAACTAATCCATTCTGAGAAAAACCTAAGAGCTTGCGTCAGAGTGCGCACTCACAACGGACATTGGTTTGATTTATTGTTATTGTGGCTCCTTGCTTGCATTATACTCGCCAATCCTTCATTTATACTCTAACACCACATTTCAGCTGCATTGGGACAACTTCAAAGCTTTCCTGCTTTTATTTGCAGCACAAGCAATTTCCTGCTTTAATTATTTGCCTGAAAGATTCCACAACATTACATTTGCTTCACATTTTCATTATTCACAGAAGAACATACAGATGTGAAATGTAAATGACTGAAACACAAGGCAAGAAAGCATCATAAACCTTAAACCAAATTAATAATCTCAAAACAGGGGATTACTTTGTTATTAAAGTGTATCACACACACACATGCACAAGATTTAATGCCAAGACCATAAGTTCTGCTATTTATAATTCTGAACCCAAGATCAACTTTTTGTCATAGGTCATAAATGATAGGAGCAGAATTAGGCCATTCGGCCCATCATGACTACTCTGCCATTCAATCACATCTGATTTATCTCTCCTTCCTAACCCCATTCTCCTACCTTCTGCCCATAATCCCTGATGCCCGTAGGGTGTCTGTCTATATATCTCTGCTTTAAAAAATATCCATTGACTTGGCCTCCACAGCCTTCTGTGGCAAAGAATTCCACAGATTCACCACCCTCCACAGTTTAGTCAAAAGAAATTCCTTCTCATCTCCTTCCTCAAGGAACGTTCTTTAATTCTGAGGCAATGCCCTCTTGTCCTAGACTCTCCCACATGTGGAAACATCCTCTCTACATCCACTTTATCCGAGCCTTTCACTAATCGGTGCATATCAATGAGGTTCCCCCCCCCCTCATTTTTCTAAACCTCAGCAAGTACAGGTCCAGTGCCGTCAAACGCTCATCATAAGTTAACCCTGCCATTCCTGGGATCATTCTTGTCGATTGTGGAGAGAAAGAAGGGATGGGAGTTCAAGGGGGAGGAATGATTGCAAAATGTAAGCCTCAAATAACTCTTGTTGTCAGTAATGAAACAATGGTATTTACGATGTATAGGAAAGAACTGCAGATGCTGGTTTAAATCGAAGGTTGATGCAAAATGCTGGAGTAACTCATTGGTACAGGCAGCATCTCCTTCTCTCCAGAGATGCTGCCTATCCCGCTGAGTTACTCCAGCATTTTGTGTCTACCGTCGATGGTATTTAGTGCTGACTTGGATTGTAAAGATCTGTCATTATCTCTGGCATGAATTCCTTACATTGGTTATCAGGTGACAAATCATGGATGACAGGTCTTCATTTAACAACGGCAACACCATCAGGTAGACAAGCTGGTTAATCACAATGAGGAATTCTCAGTGACCAGGAACTCTTAACTTCATCATTGAACAGAGAAAAGTAGGGATTGAAGCATTCACTATATTATGGTGGAAGATAATGTCTCAAAAGGGTTACAACAGAAATAATATTACAATGGGCTAGTATTTTGGAAAAAAAGGACTCCAAGTGCTGGATCTTTGGGTCAGGCAGCATCTCTGGAGGACACGGATAGGTGATGTTTCAGGTCGGGACCCTTCTTCTGAATTACTTTTTTTGTAAACCAGCATCTGAAGAAGGGTCTCGACCTGAAACGTCGCCTATCTCCTTCGCTCCTTAGATACTGCTGCACCCGCTGAGTTTCTCCAGCCTTTTGTGTACCCTCTGTATTTCTATACGTCTGTAGAATTTTGAAATATTTACCCAAGGGAATGAATACCAACAAAATAACCAAACCAGGCAAATTGTCCAGCGGTATTTGGAAATTGAAGGAACAGCACCCCATATTTCGCTTGGGTAGCTCACACCCCAGCGGTATGAACATTGGCTTCTCCAACTTCAAATAGTCCTTGCTTTCCCTCTCTCTCCATCCCCTCCCCCTTCCTAGTTCTCCCACGTCTTACTGTCTTCGACTACATTCTATCTCTTTTCAGCCCACTCCCCTGACATCAGTCTGAAGAGTCTCGATCCAAAACGTCACTGATTCCTTCTCTCCAGAAAGTAACTCTGCCAGTCCCGCTGAGTTACCCCAGCATTTTGTATCTACCTTTTCCAGCAGTAAATATGCCTGAGTAAACAATAAGAATCTCATACAATCATCTTTGATGGTTCATGTATCTGCTGTAATAAAAGTACAGTGCTCTAAACATTATGCTGCATTCCACAGAGCATTCTGGATGGCAACAACTGAGGGGGAAGAAGTTGATTGAAAACGTCACAGGGATGGTTTTGTAAATGTCAATTATTGAAAGCATCAGAATCAATACCGTGGCAGTTTCTCAGACCTAACCTTCAGAATGTTCTAAGTTATACTGTAGCAATGATTTCTGATTTGTGTACACTAACTATGCATACCAATGGAATTAATTATGTCAAAATCCAGTCACCAAGTGATATTTAATCTGGCTTTAACTTGTTTTCCATTGTTTAACTCAAGTACAATGCCTCGACTTGTTTAAACAAATATTTGAATTTCTGATGTTAGTCCCACGCCCATACTGCTCAAAGTAGTTCAGCTTATTGCCACAGAAATCAAGTAAGAAATCAGTATTCATCAATCTGATATACCCACTCATCACATGCCACGTTCCTTTGCTGCAAGTGCTGGAGACAATTCAGCATTTCCCCATATAGAAGCAGTGACTGATAAACCTATGGCCAAAAAGAGTGTCTCTTCAGTTACAAAACAGTAAGCCAACGCAATGTCAATTGCCTTATTTGTTGTTGAGAGCCAAACAGGGTACATTTGCTGACGAACAGATGAAGTGATGGTAGTGATGGTGGTAGTCTACATATTTTTTCTCTTCAATTCTTCAAGATCTGACTTGCATGCAAAGGTGAGCATTTATCAGCCATTACTAAATCGCTGCAAAGGTGGTGGTGAGCACCTGTCTGAACCACTGCTGTAGGGTCCGTGACAATGAAGACTAACATGCAGATGCACCAAGCAATTAAAAAGGCAAATGATATGTTGACCTTAATCCCAAAAGATTTGAGCACAAAGGTAAAGATGTCAGTGCAATTATTTAGGTTGATAACAAGATGGAAGTTGTGCGTGTAATGTACTCGGAAACTGACTGGACCAGCTGCTGGGAGTATTTTTGCGCATCTTTAATTTCCCCCTCCTCCAATCTGGTTCCCAAATGCTTTCAAGAGACCATTATTATTCTAATGCCAACAAAAAACAAAGTAACATGCTTAAACTTCAGACAGATGGTTCTGACATCTGCCATCATGAAGTGCTTCGAGAGACTGGTCATGGCGCACATCAACTCCAGCCTCCAACAGCCCTCATCCACTGTAATTTGCCAACTGCTAAAACTGGCCCAAACTAGACACCATTTCTCTGGCCCTACACTCACCCGTGGAACACCTAGATAACAAGGACACCTACGTCCTGTTTCTTGACTATCATCCTGTCTTCAACATCATAGTTCCATACAAAACCAAATCCAACCTCTTGGACCTAGAACTCAGCATCCTCCTCTGTAAATGGATGGTTCACGTCCCGACCCACAGATTGCAGTCAGTGAGGAAGGACGACAAACTTTCCTCCACAATAATTCTCAACACGAGTGCCCCATAAGGATATATACACGCATGATTGCGCAGCTCAACTCTGCCCTAACTCCCATTACAAAAGTTTGCAGATGGCATCACTTGCGTGGGGCATATCTCAAACAATTACAAGTACAGAAAGATTGTCACAACAAGAACCTCTCCCTCGAAGTAAAATAAAAAAAACAAGCTAATCAATGACTTTAGGAAGCAGAGTAGTATACACACATCAACGTGCAATGGTGTTGAAGTGGAAATGGCTGAGAGCTTCAATTTCTGGGGCAACAATTTGTCCTGGATCAACTGATACCACAGCCAAAAAGCACCCTAATGCCTTCATTTCCTCAGAAGGCAAAGGAGGTAATTCTGAATTCTGATGGATGACATACATTATTATAGAATGTACGGAGCATTTAAGAAGGGAGATTTGCTGCAAAATTTTACCAAACAGGCAAAACCTCACCCAGAATACCGTAAGTGGTATGTTCTCCGCATTTAAGATGTTATATACCTTCATTGAATGGAAGGTTCAGCATCATGAGTCTTGGGCTGAAATAAAATTGACGCATGAAGAACGTATGCTCTGTTGAGATAAGAGATTTTACTGAAAAACATGATACTCAGGGTGTATGGGATAACATTTCCCCCAGTTGAGTTATCAAGAACCAGGGGCCCAGGTTTAGAAAAAGAGGCCAACCATTTAAGACAGAGATGATGAGAGGGACTTCCTTCTCTCAAGTTGCAAATCTTTGGAATTCTCTTTGACAGTCGTGGAGGTGAAGTCATTGAATATATTGACAGACAATTAAAAGACAAGTCAAAGGTATGATGAGAGGGAAGCAGAATGGAATTGATGCCAAGCCTAGGTAGGCCATGACCTGACTGAATAGCAGCGTAGGCTGCTCTTCCTCCTGATTATGATGTTCATACATTCTGACCAAAATATTAATCTATTTCTGAAAAATATACAACACGCTGGAAAATCCACTGAGGATAAGATCAGAACAGCTTTTCCCTGCCTGGTAGTGAATTTGAAATATTGCAATGAGGTAGTCCGCACCAGCACATCATCTTTGGTCAGCCTAAACTGGATTGTGCACATTCTATTCTCTATGTGAATGATGCATACCAAAGCATGTTAGGAATGCTGACACTGCTTCCTAATTAATGTTCATGATTTCCCTTCAAACTATATGGAGCAAAAATGGTTATCTGACATGCACCCTTTCCACCTCAGGTGTAAAAAGTAACTGGTTAAAGCTGCTTCTACAAACTACATTGATTTATTGAAATTGTTTTCTGCAGCATCTTTTAAAAGTCCTGCATCAACTATATTTCATAATAAATAGCTAACACTTGCTTTATCAGTACAACATTCAGTTAGAATACACTTTCAAACTGTGCAACTGTGAAATAATTTAATCGACGACCCAAAGGTGCAAATATGAGCAATTTATTGAAATCACAAGGAAAATATTGATATTGTTTTATTATTGTCACAAACAGCAAGATGCAATTAAAAGATCTGTTTGCATGCTACCCAGTCAAATCATACTATACAATAGCACATTCAAGCCATACACATGTACAATTGCCAGAGTGCAGAATATATAGCGGTACAGATATTAAAAAGAGCAAGGTCCACAATGAGGAGATCAGGACTGCAATCGAATTTATGGAAGGATTGTTCAGTAGTCTGATATAAGCTGGGAAGAAGCTATTACTGAATCTGGTGGTACATGCTTTCAAGCTTTTGTAACCTGCTTTACAGGAGAGGGAAGAGGAGAGCATGACTGGGGTAAAATAGTATTTGATTATGTTGGCTGCTTTTTTGAGGTAGCACAAAATGTAGATGGAGTTGACAGTGGGAAGAAGGTTTGGGTAATAGAATGGGATACATCCACGACTGCAACTTCTTGCAATCTTGTGAAGAGCTGTGCCAAACCAAGGTGTAATGCATCCCCATAAACTGTTTTTTTATGGTGCATCTGTAGAAGGATTTTGGCCAAAGATTGACATGCTGCAGGTACTTCAATATATTACATCTTCAAGTTAAGATCTTCTTGAACATCATCTTACATCATTTGGTCTATTATACGGCAACTTGCACTTAACATACAATAATTTAAAATGTGTGAATATTACACAAGTTGGATCATGTAATTATTCTTCTTTCGCTCAGAAGTTTCCAAACTTTAAGATAAGGAAGGCAGCGGGTTCTATTTCTTTGTGTGAAGTTAGGATTGGGACTATGGCAAAGGTCTTGGTGCCCAACAGTTTCATTTTCTTTACTGTTAAATACTGCAAATTCTCAAATGTGGACAGTGAACGAGAATAAAAATGGCTACAATATCTCCAACAACTGATTACACTGCTCTGTGGGTTATAGGCAATAGACAATAGGTGCAGGAGTAGGGCATTCGGCCCTTCAAGCCAGCACCGCCATTTACTGTAATCATGGCTGATCATCCATATTCAGTACCTCGTTCCTGCCTTCTTACCATATCCATTGACTCCGCTATCTTTAAAAGCTTGATCTAACTCTCTCTTGAAAGCATCCAGAGATTCGGCCTCCACTGCCTTCTGAATCAGAGAATTCCACAGATTTACAACTCTCTGGATGAAAAAGGTTTTCCTCATCTCTGTTCTAAATGGCCTACCCCTTATTCTTAAACTGTGGCCCCTGGTTCTGCACTCCCCCAACATCAGGAACGTGTTTCCTGCCTCTAGCTTGTCCAATCACTTAATAATCTTATATGTTTCAATAAGATCCCCTCTCATCCATCTAAATTCCAGTGTATACAAGCCCAGTCGTTCTGTTCTTTCAACATATGACAGTCCAGCCATCCCGGGAATTAACCTCATGAACCTACACTGCACTCACTCAATAGCAAGAATGTCCTTCCTCAAATTTGGAGACTAAAACTGCACACAATACTCCAGGTGTGGTCTCGCCAGGACCCTGTACAACTGCAGAAGGACCTCTTTGCCCCCAAGAACAATATTGTGTAACTGACCACAGCAGTCTTATATGAGTAGTTTAAAATGGCACTCTAGAATGAAATAGAATGCCAAAGTTTGTTAGTTTGAAGGGGGAACATAGCAGTTTAGAAAATCCTGAAAGAATGACCTTCGGCATTTCCAATGTGGTAAGATGCTGTGGCCTGTCCAGCATTGAGTATTGTAGGCAACATCTTACTATGAAGATGCCATCAGGATTAAAGAGAAGTAAGGGAGATAACCAATACCACAGGTTGTGTGAATGTAGAAACCAGGCTGGAAGATTATGCCACCAGGTACAAAAACAGAGGGAAGGAGATGGTAGCTTCTGGAGATGATCCATGGAGTTGATGACATTAAGATTTTCATTTAAAGCTACTCTTAATCAAAGTCCATGTTGCATTTCATCCTCTGACCTTAAGAAAGGTTCCCATGATTGCAGCCAAGTAGAGACTGAATGGTTGCAACTAAAATGAGAGCTACCCACTTCCGAGTCCACTCAAATTTCCAGATTTACATTAATCAGTGTTAATGTACTTATACTAAGTTCACACTGGTGGGAGAATCAACCGGCATTAAGTAAAAGCATGATCAGCATTATACAAAAGTGATTAACAGATTTTTTTTGGAACTGCACTTTTCAACCAATCTCAAATATACTCAAATTGAGTAGCCCAGTAGCGCAGCCATAGAGCTACTGCTTTACACCACCAGACACTCAGGTTCGATCCTCACTAAGGGTGCTGTCTATATGAAGTTTGTAAGTTCCCATGTGTTACAAATACTCATAACATTGAACAATTAAACTAACTTTATTTTTCTTCAGTATAATTTTCTTGTAAACGTTCACCCCTTTGATTTTAGCATCTTCTTCCATTTAATGCACGCAGTTCAATTTATAACAGTGAAACCCCAACCCTCCCCCTAGCATTAGGTCTTGGTTAATGCTGTCACTGTAACCACTTTCATGTCAGTCATGAGACTGGTAACAGATCAGAGCACACTTTACTGTTCTTAACTAAGATGTTCTCTGAGTTTCCTTTGATATAAAGGATGGTTTCATCTTTCTGTTCTGATTCGGCATCAGTTTTATGTCTCTCTGTATTTGTAGCGGATTGTTTGCCACAAGTACTGTTTTAGTTCCAAAAAACTACGGAAGATTAAAATTAGCATTGAAAGTGTTGAGGATGTTTTCACAATCAGTATGTTGAGGAATCAACAAAGAAACAGATCTGGAATTTTTGGAATTCTCGTGGAGGGTTTCATGATGATGTTTTTCTTTGGGCGAATGCTCCAATGATCCTCAGTAGTAAACAAAGTGTACTATCTAAGAACTTTAGGTCCTTCAGACCTTCACTCTTCCTATGACATTTGATAAGATTGTGGCTGATATCTTACCTTGAGTACTAGCTAACACTAACCCTATAGTCTTTGATTCCTGATTTCTGTCTTGCATATACTCAGTGAAGTAACTCAAAAATTAACTACAGGAAAAATGAAGGAACAGCGGAACGAGAACAATAAGAAAAGAACTTAAAAGAAATACGAAAAACTCTCCTCTGAGTTTCATCAAAGTGCATTTGGTCGGGAGAGAACTAGGAGTGGGAGAGGGATCCTGCAAGGAACAGGCAGAATATAAGATAAATGGCAGGACGTTGACGATAAGCTCACATCTCCCTTTATTTTAGGTAGGATCTTGGCATTTCTTCCAACCTGCTGTGCATCAGGTGGAGTGAATATGCCAAGGCCAAAGCACCCATTCAGTGTCTTGGATCCTCTGGCTCTCAACTTACTGCAATTGGCTTTTATTAGCGTCTTCATGTTTACCCTGCTCTTGAATAAAAGCTGCCTGAAGGTGATGGAATGCTCCAACTGTGTTCTCCTTCGGTAATTTGTGTGGTTTATATATTCTACTGCCTCTCTCTCTCTCCCCCCCCCCCCCTTTTTATTTCCCTGGTGCCAAACACAAACTAATGTACAGCTGTTAAGCAGCAACTTTATGATCGATAGAATTTTATTAAAAGGTTTTGGATAGATGGAAATATAATTTCCAGCCGTAGAAACACAGTATGGGGGCCAGCTAATGTAATGGCGGTTACTGCCCCCAGCTAACTACGGCAGGTGTAAATGTACCCCAATACTATGTCAAAGATATTTCTTATCTGCTGAGAGACGACATTAGGCTTGATCAAATACAGGTATACCTAACTTAACGCCATCATGCATTGCATTAGCATGCTTTAATTTTGGAGTATTATTTTTCCAGTCTGCACCTTGGCTTTGATGAATGCTGGGGGCTTAATAGTAGCATGTAGCTTTTGAAAGTACTGATACCGTAAAGGTGTAATTATCTTTTGAACACGGAGTGTCAGGTGTGCTGAGGTGTTGAAAGGGCTGCTGTGGCTGAACATGTGGGGTTGCAGGCTCCTTCTGCTGGTTGCGTACGAGTGAAGAGTGATTTTTCCGGGCCACAAGAGACCGGAGGAGTGCAGGTGATTGCATTTGCTGGCTTCTGCAGGACTGGACACGCCTTCTACCGGGTGAGTATAGGGGAGTTACCTTGGCTAACGGGTGACTGGAAAAGTGCAAAGGGTTGGATTTCCTAGCTTCTACATTACTGGAGGCATCTTCTACTGAGTGCATATGTGCGATTTTCCCGCACAATTGTGGCACAGGATCGTGCAGTAGGCAGGATTTGCCAGCTCCTAGGTCTCCAGGCACCGTCTAAAGGGTGCTTGCAATGCATTTAGCCACTAAGGTTCAGGTGGGCATCTTCCATGCTTCACCGGGTTAGTTTTTTGGCGTTTGGTTTATAGCTAGGTGCAGGCAGGTATGTTCCAGCACTTCCCTGGATTATGATTCAGGGATTCCCGTTAGGGTTCGCCTGAAAACACAAAGAACAGCAGTGCTGGAGTATCTCAGCAGATCATTCAGTATCTCTGGAGAACATGGGAGGGTTGGTGTTTTGTTTCAGGACCCTTCTTCAGAGCTGTGATGTACAGTCATGCAATGGAGTACTTCCAGTCTGGAACCAAGCTGCATGAAAATTATCTTCCTGTAATGTGATAACCAGAACTGCACATATTACTCCAAAGCTAGCCTACCCAAAGTTAGCTTGCTACAACACGACTTCTCAAATTTAATAATCAATGGCCCACCATATGGAGGGAGCTATGGATTTAGACCCAAGATCCCTCTCTACATCAATAATGTTCATGGTCCTGCCATCAACAGCATACTTTCTCCTTACATTTGACCTCCCAAAGTGCCATGCATCACACCTGCCCAGATTAACTCCATCTATCATTTCTTAGTCCACATCAGTAACTGATCTTTATCCTGCTATTCTTGAACAGATTTCGTCACTGTCCTCAATCCAATCAATCTTTGTGTTTTCTACAAACTTACTAATAAACTCCTCTAAATTTTGGTTGAAGTCATTTATAAACATCAGGTCCTAGCACAAATCCTTGTGCAACTCTAGACCAACAGTCACATTGTTTTCTTTGACCAAGCCTATTTAGTATCCCAGTTACCAACTTATTGAGGATAACAAACGACTTAATCTTCTGAATCAGCTTACCACGAAGGACATTGTCAAATACTTTACTAAAGTCCATGCAGAAAATATCAATTTTTGATCCATCGTCTTCATAATCTCTTAAAAAAACTATGGCTACATCATGTTCCCAGGAAATTCCAACACTTCCAAAACCATGACCTGTACCATTAAGCAGGACAAAAGCAGGAGGCACAGGAACACAGGTTCCCATCCAAGTCACTTTCATACTTTGAAAATAAAAACTAAGATCATACACGCAAGACACACTCAAGTGTTTTGTTTCAATTCAATATTTTCAGTATTCTAAGTGGGCTAATTTGCACTACTCTCATGTTGCCAATTGTTTACAGCACTAATGCTCAACCCTGCGAAACAGATTTAAACAATTCTGTTGCATGTATAAACATGCTGTCAAGAAAATTGCAGCAGCAATAATTCATACATCAGAAGCACGAGTCCCAGCATACAGAGATCTATCCTGGCTGACCGAACAATACAAGCACACATTCAATACCATTCCCAATCCTATCATTGTGCAGAGAAAAACAAACATGAAACACTGTTATGGGATATGCCCATACCAGAATCTAAGGAATTCCAAAAAAATAAAATTAAGACCATTAATTTAGACCTTGTGATTTAAATATGATTCCTAGCCCACATTTTGCAAACATGACACTGTTTAAAATGAACAGTCTACCAGTCAGTTTGATGATTGTTGTTTTCCTGTGTTTTCATTTGCAAGATCATTTCAATGCAAATTTCCTGCTGCTCTGAGCAATCAACCAATACTTCAATTGGAACAGGCTTCCATGCTTGGATCGTATAATTGATGTGTCACAATTTAGCTGTCAAAAAAAACATTCGTATGCTGGCAAGAAATCATTTCTGAAATTAACAGAAAATGCTGGCAGTATTCATCAAGGCAGACATGTGGAGAGAGAAGCAATTGTTTCAGCTCTATGGCATTTCATTAGAACCAGTTCAGAAAGTCGCTAATCAGAAACCTTTGGATTTCTGTTCCTGACCTGCAATACTCACCTAGTCTTTCCTGCCTTCATGTCAGGCTATGCATCTCTAATATTAACTCAGATGTTCAAACTCATTAAAATACATTGCAAAAGATTTATAAATAACTGTATTATTGTAGCTCATAGATAGGAACATTATAATTAGCAATAAAAAGTACATTTTCCTTCATTGAAGACATTTTGCTTTTAAAGATTAGAATAAAGATTAAAAATAACATCAAATTTTAATGAAGACATCTGGGAAAAACAAATAAGCTCATAGTGAACGGTGGAAAGTTGCATTATTAGCTAATATATTCAATTCCCTCACCTGCTAAATTGTTGGCATTCCATTCACCCAGTATCTACTCTTGCTTACTTTCTAGTGGAGAGTGTATAGGAATCAGAACTTTGACAGTAATATCAGTGGCCTCAGAGTACTCAAACTAAATGTAGCACTAATAATATAATACAGATTGAGAATATTGGCCTTGAATACTCATGGTCCATCTAGCTTAGAAATGCCAACTAAACAATGCCTTAGTTAGTCTGAAGCAGGGTCTCGACCCGAAACCTCACCCATTCCTTCTCTCCAGAGATGTTGCTTGTCCCGCTGTGTTACTCCAGTATTTTGTGTCTACCTTAGCAACAATTTCCATGTTGAATTAGAAAAAACATAGAAAAATAGGTGCAGGAGTAGGCCATTCGGCCCTTCGAGCCAGCACTGCCATTCAATATGATCATGGCTGATTATCTAAAATCAGTACCCTATTCCTGCTTCTCCCCCCATATTCCTTGATCCCTTCCAACCTGTGCAACAAGCTTTAGTTAATGTATCTATGGTATGCTAGGACATTTTTTGAAGATGAAACTAGGAAAATGGACAAGGGAGAGCCAGTGGATGTAGTGTACCTGGACATTCAGAAAGCATTTGATAAGGTCCCAAATAGGAGATTAGTGGGCAAAATTAGGGCACATGGTATTGGGGGTAGAGTGCTGACATGGATAGAGAAGTGATTGGCAGACAGGAAACAAAGAGTAGGGATTAACAGGTCCCTTTCAGAATGGCAGGCAGTGACTAGTGGGGTACCGCAAGGCTCGGTGCTGGGACCGCAGCTATTTACAATATACATCAATGATTTAGATGAAGGGATTCCAAGTAACATTAGCAAATTTACAGATGACACAAAGCTGGGTGGCAGTGTGAATTGTGAGGAGGATGCTATGAGAATGCAGGGTGATTTGGACAGGTTGGGGGAGTGGGCAGATGCATGGCAGATGAAGTTTAATGCACATAAATGTGAGGTTATCCACTTAGGTAGCAAAAATAGGAAGGCTGATTACTATCTAAATGGCGTCAAGTTGAGAAAAGGAGAAGTACAACGGGATCTGGGGGTCCTTGTACATCAGTCTATGAAAGTAAACATGCAGGTACAGCAGGCAGTGAAGAAAGCGAGTGGCATGTTGGCCTTTATAACAAGAGGAATCGAATATAGGAGCAAAGAGGTCCTTCTACAGTTGTACAGAGCCCTAGTGAGACCAAACCTGGAGTATTGTGTGCAGTTTTGGTCCCCTAATTTGAGGAAGGACATTCTTGCTATTGAGGGAGTGCAGTGTAGGTTTACAAGGTTAATTCACGGGATGGCGGGACTGTCAAATGCTGAGAGAATGGAGCAGCTGGGCTTGCTCACTCTGGAATTTAGAAGGGTGAGAGGGGATCTCATTGAAACATATAAGATTGTTAAGGGCTTGGACACGCTAGAGGCAGGAAACATGGTGGGGAAAGTCCAGAACCAGGGGCCACAGTTTAAGACTAAGGAGTAAGCCATTTAGAACGGAGACGAGGAAACACTTTTTCTCACAGAGAGTGGTGAATCTGTGGAATTCTCTGCCTCCGAGGGCGGTGGAGGCAGGTTCTCTGGATGCTTTCAAGAGAGAGCTAGATAGGGCTCTTCAAAATAGCGAAGTCAGGGGATATGGGGAGAAGGCAGGAACGGGGTACTGATTGGGGATGATCAGTCATGATCACATTGAATGGTGGTGCTGGCTCGAAGGGCCAAATTGCCTACTCCTGCACCTATTGTCTATTGAAAGAGGTGAAATGTTAGTGCCACATCTCTGGCAGATGTGTGGTCAATTTATTTTAGAAACCGCGCAGTTGATGGAAATAGAAGAAAAAAAGCAAATCAGAGTGTTCCATAAGTGACCCACTGGAATGCTCAGAGTAGAAGATATGTCTAGAGGTGGCATCTCATTGAAGGTGATGAAAACTATGGAGAATGATGCTGGTATGTTCAGGTGGGAGCAGGGCTGAGAGTATAAGTGCGGGAAATGGACCAGGCATGGTTAAGAATTATGAGAGCACAACCCAAGTGGGAAGGAAATATAGTCAGACAAAGAGGAAGCCATCTCAGAAGCAGTTTTTTTTAAAAAAACATACAGAGCTGGCGAAATTGAGATAATTAACCAAATTGGAGCCAGACATTAAGCTATATAGCATGGAAACAGCCCCGTTGGCCCAACATCCATGCATACAAGTTGCTAAGCTGAGTTGATCCCACTGATCTGCACTCAGTCCATACCTCCCTCCCCCCCCTCCCCCCCCCCATCTCTGGAGAGAAGGAATGGGTGACCTTTCAGGTCCAGAGACGCTACCTGTCCCACTGGGTGACTCCAGATTTGTGTCTATCTTCAGTTTAAACAGCATCTGCAGTTCCTTCCTACACAGATAAATCTTGAAGTTCTATACAAGGGCAGGGACAATATAGTCATTCATGCTACAGATATGAAGGATGGGGCCGAGTAAACCAAAGAAAGGTCTGTCCACATAACCCACAAAGAGCAAGGCACAGCTTGTAACCATGCAGGCTCCTGTGAATATGTGCATGCTGTGAAAATGTTTTCTAAACAGAACAAATACTCTATGGAAAGAGAATCAGAATCAACGATCACAAATGGAAACAGTCAAAAATCAAGTTTTCAGTTGCAGGAAAAGACTATTATAAAGGCTAGTGAATAACAAAGGGTACACTGAGGTGTAAACTGAATATAAATTATCTATAATACCAGAGGAAAAATAAATAAACGTTAAATGTTGATAGCTGAGATGCAGCAATACAATGGCTGACTGTCGTCATTTTTAAAGATTCAATGCCGAGCCCTGAAGCACGTAACATGCCCTGAAGCCCGTAACATGCCAAGTTGGAAGAGGAGAATTTTATCCTCAAGCTTGAATCGATATTTGTTGGAGCAGTATTTCGAGATTAAAAACAGAGGGGAGTGGGATGGAAAGTTCAAGTGACAAGCAAGTTGAATATTCAAGGTCACCACTGCGGATAGAAAACAGTAATCTTTTTTCCACAATGTAAAGACAACCACATGTGAACCAAATCAAGTATTTTAAGTTGAAAATAACAAAAGTAAATTGCTACTTCACTAAAAATGTTTTGCCCATTTGAAGAAATCAAACTGCTACTCTGGCACTTTTTCAGTTCATGATTTCATTTATTACGTTCACAGTTCATTTGGAAAATTAATCCATCTGTATTGAATTGCTTCAGTTGTAGTGAAAAGGCTTTCTAGGGACATTTCACCACAATTATGATAATGTAGCACACACAAACCTGTGTTGTTAATAGTTGCATATGATCAGAAATATTTTGAAGTCATCAAAAACATCTGAAAAATGATATCCATATTCCTGTTCATATGTTCTTGCAATGATTCAAAATTATTGGTATTAATGGAAAGGCAGAAACAATCAACTGCAGATGCTTATTTATACCAAAGATAGACGCACAGTGCTGGACTAACTCAGCAGGTCAGAGTAATTCCGTCTGCAGAAGGGTCCCGACCTGTAATGTCACTCATCCTTGTTCTCCAATGGTGCTGCCTGACCTGCTGAGTTACTCCAGCACTGTCTATCTTTTATGCAATTTTTGTTGGAGTGAGAGTTGTGTTAACAGGATAGAATTAACAGGATTGCTGCAACTGGTCACTATCCACAAATACCCACTGTAAAATTTGAGTCTGTATCAAATGAGATGCATCCGAAATGTGAAAATAAGCCACTCAGGAAGAAAATGAAAAATCAATTGCTTATTTCCAATTACTTAATGCAGAGCACTAACTGACAATACCACTTCTGGAATGCCAATTGTGGTATTTTTTTAGACAGGATGTTAAGGCACTTAAACCTCGCAAATATGCATAAACCTCCAATTAAACCTGATAACAAAGTGAATATCACACAAAGCCCAACAAATATGAACCCAGCCAGCAATACATTAACCTTCAGCACCGGACGGCTAACCAAACATCCTTCAGGTTTGCACTTGAATTCTCCAATAATCAAGATTAATCAGTAACAGGCTGGTCGCAAATCAGGTTACTCAAATAACCATCTGCAATGCACAACACTTCAACTGTTATTATAAACCCAACTAGTTTGAAATTAACTACCATGTTGAAAATGAATGACCTTCAATATTTGGCCAGCAGCACTTTAAACAAGAAATCGATCAAACTTACATTTGATCACTTCAGATTGTTAGTCAACAGCACTGGACTTATGCTCTGCAATTTTTTTTCTACTAAAAATTTTCAAAATAATGACATTTTAAAATACTGTTACAAGCATTTCTGTTGCCACTGTTACACAATAGTTCAGAAATAATAAGATAGTTCATTAGTTCTATGAGCAGAATTTGGCCATTCGGCCCATCAAGTGTATTCCACCATTCACTCTATATATATTTAAAACAAAGCACTAAGTCAGCAAACCATACCAAAACCATTGGCTCAAGATATCATCCCCAGATCCTCAAAACAAGACTTTTCACGTTGCCCCATCCTTATTGAGGTTTTGATTGGATACAATTTACCTTCTTTGCAAGTTCAGCTTATTGTTTACGAGTATGTGGATGTGGAGAGCATGTTTCCGTTAGTGGAAGAGTCTGGAACTAATTAAAGTCAGAATTAAAGGACGTTCTTTTAGGAAGGAGACGAGGAGGAATTTATTTCATCAGAGGGTGGTGAATCTGTAGAATTCTTTGCCACAGAAGGCTGTTGATGCCAAGTCAGTAGATATTTTTAAGGCAGAGATAGATAAATTCATGATTAGTATAGGTGTCAGAGGATATGGGGAGAAGGCAGGAGAATGGGGTTAGGAGGGGGAGATAGATCAGCCATGATTGAATGGAGGAGTAGACTTGATGGGCCGAATGGCCTAATTCTATTTATGCCCTCTGACTTTAGTATCAACAAGAGACTGCAAGTTCACAAGGAGATAAAGGATTCAAGAGATTTTAAGAATGTTTTCAAAACTAAATAAAAATGATAAATAATAGAAGCAGGTTGAAGTGAGGGAAATTTTGCGGGGACTTAATTGGATAACAAATTCAAATTTATCATGGTCTAAAATAAGTTTTGGACTAGTTTAGAACAAGTCAATCACTCATCAGATTCAGATTAATTTGTCACATGCTGCAGATAAATTCCTTGTTCTCATGAAGCTAACAGAATAAAGAATATACATGGTAATGATAAATACACCCAATATACATAGAGTGTGAACAGGTAGAATGGTGCAAAGAGTTTAGTGCAATCTGAAATAGTGCCAAAACACACAAAAGTGCAATAAGCTCAAAGGAAGAGGCAGCACCTCCAGGAGAGTGTCCAAAAGAGGTAATTTGTTCAGACGTCTGATGGTAGTGGGAGGAAACTGTTATTAATAATTCTGAACATCTGGGCTTTCAAACTCCATCTCCCAGAAGGTAGAAGCGAGGCGAGGAGATGGCCAGGATGAAAAACATCTTTGACAATACTTCCAGCCTTCCAGATGCATCACGCCGTGAAGATGGATTGGATGGAAGAATGTAACAGGTCTGTGATGCACTGGTACATCATTCTGTACAAGTCGGAATCATTTTACTTCTGATTTATCAAGGGAGAATTGTGTTCACAAAATTTCCTAAAAATACAATAATTGTTCCTGGAATATTTACTATATTTAACAATTTAACAAAAGGAGGAAGACTGACTGAACTTTATTGCCTTCCATCACAGTAATCACTGTGGTGGATGTTTATGTTAAGTTCTATCATGTATTATGTTCTTTAATTGTATGGCTGCATGGTAACTCCAATATTACTGTGCACTAATTGGTGCATGTGACAATAAATGTGAACTTGAACCTGAATTATCATTCACATTGCTAGAACTTCAGTATTCGAATTCAACTCGGGGTGCATGATTAAGTGGAACAAACTGCAGGGAATTAAGTTATATCATAACCAGGAATTTAGTCTGTATTAGTGTATCAATGATGCACCTAAATGACCTTTGGAAGGGAAGGGATTGAAGGATATGGCAATTAAATTGACAATTGAGGAGACTGGGCATTTCTAATGGAAGAAATAGACTCGACTCCGTAAGGTTGACCACTGTGATCTATTTTATGTTCAAAATGGAGGAAAGGGGCATGACATTACTTCATATTAAATCAAAATAAACCAAAGTCGCCTTTAAATAACCTGATTGAGATCTTGCAAAATGCTGTTTATTGCAATAAACAGCCACTTCCTGTTCTTAAACCATCAAAGATTGTCAATCAGTATAGGCACAACCAATATAGGCACTTCGTAATAAATTCTATCTGAGATCTTTGAGAGAGGGGGAAGTGAAGAATACCCGATAGCTCTTCGTACATAAAGCTTTGAAGCACACAGCCTTAAACCCCCTCAAAATAATCTGTGCCATTTATAGATCCAATCCTAGGTTTTCAATTTAAAATTTGGAGGACCAGCATATATTCCTCGGTAGGGTACAAATGTGAAAATTGCTATTTCTATTCACTCTTTCCAAATATAATGACAAGTGAGAGAGTTGGACCATAAACTACATTTTCTGACATGGGGCACGGTAAAATAAGATTTGAGGAATCTCTAGGCACCTGGGATGCACATTTACATTGATTAGTCAGCTTGAGTTTCAGATTTTTTAACACCAGATGCACTGGTAAACTATGTCTCACAAACTGCATTACAGTACTTGCTTCATGGAGAATTTGCCATAAAACAAAAATAAAGCAATACAGCTGTTCATTTTCAAGGATGGTTTTCTTTCCATTCCCTCAAGAGGAAATCATGTGATGCATCTTACCTCTAGCACAGGTCCAGCTCCAAGAATAATCTGCTCCACTCCACTGGCAAATCCTTTCTGGCTCAAAGCAGTTAGATGATGGATCAGGAAGTTTGTACTTTGTGTCTTTCCTGAGCCACTCTCGCCCGAAATAACTATACATTGGTTCTTCCTGCGTTGTAACATGGCATGGTATGCCACATCAGCAATAGCATATACATGGGGCTCCAGTTTACCCAGTTGGTGATTATCATACATTTTTACATACTTGGGGTTGTAAATAGGAAGAAATTTAAAAGGATTTATGGCAATTAAAATTGTTCCAACATAAGTGTAGATTTTCTCTTGTTTAAACCTATTACGCAGGTTGTCCAGAAGTGTGTTTTCATTCAAGTCTGGTAGATTGCACAGATCATTATAGTCTTTTTGCTGTGGTTGAGGTAAAAAACCCCGTTCCATCATACTCCGCCGCTCCTCCGTCACCCTCAGCCATGACTGCAGATTGTTGTAATGAATAGAACCATCAAGGTTTTTTTCTCTAAGCAGGAAGCGATAGTCCTCACTGCTGAAACTATTTTCCAAGGCAGTGCGTGGCCAAAGCATCATGCGTTGTACTGGACAGTCGGTTGGATTGAGTATCCATTCTTCCCCACCAAATTCCTTCACCTCTGCCAAGACATAACATTTTGTCTTCTCTAGTTGTAATTTGTAAATAAGAATTTCAATAACTTCTGCTGCACTGGTGATTTTCCTTGCAGCGACAGGGCAATAAATGGTGCCTTCTGCTATATTCCCTGGGTATACCCGTAGTGTAAATTCATTGTCTTCACAGCGTCGTCTTCCACCAACATCATGCACATTCATATTGGATCAGTTGTGCCATCAGCACTAATAACACATCCACACAGAGGACCAGTCCTTCTTCATGATATCAGACCTAAAATACAACAAACAGAAGTGGAAATCACATTTCCGGCTGCACTTAAGAACGCAAAATGTTATCACAACAATCCAAAAACTTTAAAAGAAGCTCAATTAATAAATACCATGGCAGATTCAATTATCTACGTTACCAAATAAAATTGCAACTCTAAAGAATCATGCGACTTTGCAGGGGTCTTCCCTGTCCTTTAGACTCCCCTTTAAAAGAATGAGCAGCTCAACTAGCAGCACAATTATATTTCCTAATTTTGCTTCGAAGCTTAACCCTAATTACCATATGCTTAGCATGTCTCTATCCCCTTGAAGCCTCTATATCATCTTCTGTCTACAATGTCACCAAAGTTTGGAAGTTTGTAGTAGGCTAAACTTCATGATGCATTTGAATATATAATAAAATAATAGAAGGGAATGTTGTTAATCTACAAAAAGTGTTTCAATAACTAAGAGGCAAAATAGGTTGTAACAAGGATAGAGCTCTCCCCAAATCCCTTCCACAAGCAGTTGTAATTTTGCTTCCAATATTTCATAAATCATGCAAGAAAGATGAGTGCAAATATCTATGTATACAGTGCCCTCCATAGTGTTTGGAACACTATTACAAATTGTTACGTAAAATTTCTGCTTGTTTTCAGCAATCAAGTTACTTATAAATTTCTACCTACACTATTTCTGTTGCCGACAGAATATAGATCAGTGCTTCTTAACTTTTTTGGCATACGTAGGCGCATACGCGAACAAAATACTGTATGTGGTATGTTCCTAAAAAGGGGCTCAACAAATGGATATGTTATTTATGATCCCTTCATGTCCCTCAGTAAAGCCCCAAACGACCCCCCATGGGGGTCCCAACCCCCAGGTTAAGAACCACTGATAGATGAATAGGCTAATTATTCCTCTTTGCATGCAGTGCCCCTCCCCTCCCTGTTCATCTGCAATGCCTTTCCAGTTTTTCTATCCAAGTGGATGAACTCCCATGTTTCCACATGTTCCTCTACCATGTCTGTGCCACTTCACTCAACATTTTTGGAAGTTTGAGTTTAGTGTATCCTTCTGTCGTGGAGGTTTAGTCAGATGGGACTACATTTAATGACCAATTTACGAAAAGTGGCCTACCAGTAATAGAATAATTCAAGCCACTAAAATGGCATACTTGGATAAAAGTGGAAAATACGTAGATTGGCTGATGCTTGAAACAAGTGTTTTCTATTATAAATTTTCTAGCTCTCGCCAGACTGCAATGGTTCTCAGCAATTGAGTTCAACTAAACTCAATTGCTGAGAACCACTGCAATCTGACGAGAATCAGAATATGAATTTAAGTTAATTTTACTTGAAGGGAAGAGGTATTGTCTGCCCCATAAATCTTGATTTAACTGCAAATATGAATGTTTAATGTTGTATTGTAGCTGAATGAGGACGTGGTTAAAAAATACAAATTAAAAATACAGCACGGTCACATCAGTAAGCCTCAACTGATCAGCCAAGTAATTTTCTTTGATTAGTTTCCATGACTGACTCCTTGCAGTCAGCACTTTATCCAGAAATATATAGAGGAGGAGAATAAGATTGAAAAGTTTGCCCAAGCTTTTTCAGGACATAATCTTCAGAGGATACTTGACCAAGTGGGACCCATTGGGTCCCGTCCCCTCAACGCATGGTTGCAGGGGGGCGGCCTGCGGCGTCACACCATATAAAATTATGAGCGGCTTAATAGTATAAACAGTCAGAACCTATTTCCCCAATATGGAAGAATCAAATACTAGAGGCATGGCTTTAAGGTGAGAGGAGTGTGAGAGATGTGCGGATCATTTTCTTTGCAGAGCGGGTGGCGAGTGCCTGGGATGCACAACCAGGTGCAGGGTTGAGGCAGATGCGATAATAGCACTTAAAAGATTCTTGGGTAGGCCTATAGATATGCAGGGAATGGAGGGATATGGTATTGTCAGACACAGACATTGTGGGCTGAAGGACCTGTGCTGCACTGCACTGTTCTATGTAGAGTGGAAAAATTCCTAACAATTAATACATCATTTTTGAGATACACACTTTATGGGAAATGTGTAGGAAAGAACTGCAGATGCTGGTTTAAATCGAAGGTAGACACAAAATGCTTGAGTAACACAGCGGTACAGGCATCATCTCTGGAGAGAAGGAAAGGGTGACGTTTCGGGTCAAGACCCTTCTTCTCACTGATGGGAAATGATTATTTACATTTAACTAAAGAGATTAATTATAATTTGACTGAAAGATGAAATGCATAGTAAGAATGTAAGAATTAGAATTAGGTGGAGGCCATTTGGCCCTTCAAGCTTGCACTAACATTTATCACGATCATGGCCTTCAAGAAAAGCATCTCCAGAACCAGATTGGTGAGTGTTTGCGCCATTCCCTCTACGCTTTTAAGTAAGCAAAGCAAAACTGAACATATTATTCTAGATCCAGTACAGCGAGTGGCAGCGAAAAGCAATAAATACGAGAACAAATAGTTTAGAAATTAATTTTAAAATTATATAGATATGGATCACAATGGCCAATACTAGCATTTCAACATCAATTTTAAATAGCTCATTTTCTTTGAGAATGTTCCGTCTCCACGCAATAGTTCAAGAAAATGAAGCATTTAAAACCAAAGCAAATGCGCATCATCATACATATTTCACTGAAGTTAATTTCATGCAGACACACATGTGTGTGCGCGCACACACACACACACACACACACACACACACACACCCCCCCCTTTTCTTCTCCTGTATCATCTCATTTAGTAACTTGACTAGATTGATTTCTGATACAGACCGACAATGTCCTGAAACCCAATTACACAAACTGTTTTAAGCAACCGCCTAGTTACAGCATATTGTGTTATTATTAAACCAATCACACAAACTGCAGTGAGCAAGAAGTCGGCATCTGCAAAGTGGAATGACATCATACAGAAACTCCACTCCCATTGCAGCCGAAGCAGCAAGCCCAGACATTGCATTTCGCTCAGCTTCACCAAAGACTTTAACTCGTTAAACTAAAACATTCTTGCAGCTCAAAAACACTTTATCCTTTCTGCAAACCCTGCACCAAAACCTGCCAAACCTTTTGAATGCCAGATGTCATCAGAAATCATTTCAAAGACTTCAGAGAATTAGAAAGCAGACTGTTCCTCTAGAGGAGCGAGGTCAGTGTATGAGAAAGAGATTTAACCACAAGAATCATACAATCTTTTTCTCTAAACTGGATTGAAGGAAAATTTTCACCATGCAACAAAATGGATGAATTAGAAAACAAAATTGTAACCCCAATTCCTTAAAACATGCAACCTTAGTGCAGTCATTGCGATACATCACAGAAACTGACCCTTCAGCCTACTGACTTTGTACTGAGCAAATTCTACCCATTTATGCTAATCCTGAATTAATACTTTTTTTTAAATCTCAATTCCCCATGAACTCCAACACTTACTACAAAATAGTGACATTATTCAGGGGCCAATTAACCTACCAACCTTCATGTCTTTGAGAATTGGGAGGAAACCAGAACAAATGGAGGAAGCCATGCATTCACAGGAACGTACAAAATATACGCAGATCAAGATTGTAGCCAAGTCGCTGGTACTTCAAGGCAGTAACTTTACTGGCTGCACCATTGCAACGCCCTGTAACAAGAGTCACACTAACGCCAACATAACCATTCTATTTTAGAGTTGTTTTTGAAATAGTGCACGACCTGCTGCTACAATATTATCAGTCGAGCTATGTGCACGTCACATAATTCACAATTATTTGTACGAAATTACCCAATCTAAACATAACTAGTCTCCTCAATAAATCTGGCCAAGGGATTAAACAAAAATAAATCGGTCATTGTTCATTGCGTCATTTACATTCACCGAGTCATAATGAAAGAAAATGTCATTGGTGTTCGACAACTACTTACTTCCTGTCATTTGTTTTTAAACTAAAACAAGGGATCTGTAATTTTCAAAAGGAAATGTGTGATATACTGTGGAATTTGTTCATCTGATACGTTCAAAATTTGAATTAGTTTTAATAAATTAAAGTAAAACATCTGAGGCATGAATCACAAAAAGTCAGCAGGCAGGTCCAACAAGTAGTGAAGGAAGCAGCTGGCATGTTGAGACTATTGCAAAAGGTTTTGGAATTCAAGAATAAAGTGCAAAAAACAGGCTGCTAGAGGAACACAACAGGTTACGCAGCATCTGTAGAGGAAAGCGGATAGTCGACATTTTGGTTCAGGAGGTGGTCCACCCATATCCCTTCGCAATTGCTGCCTGACCCACAGAGTTCCTCCAACATTCTGTTGTTTGCTCAAGATTCCAGCATCTGTAGTCTTTTCCTTTCTCTCGGAGGTGTTTTGTTACACTTTTCCAAGATGTTGGCGTGGCCACACCCGGAATACTATGCACAATATATCCCTTACCCATGAAAGGATATAGTTGTATTGGAGTAAGCCCAAAGGAGATTCACCAGGCTAATTCCGGGATGAGAGAGAGATACTTAAGCTTGTGTCTGCATTCTTTGTAGTTTGGAAGAATGAGGAGTGACCTCATTCCAATTTATTAGATCCTATGGGGGTTACAAGTTTAGCTATTTTTGAGTTGGAAAGTTCAAAGGGACATGGTGCAAACCAAGGAAACATTTAAAATCAACTTGGACAGAAACTTATTCCGAGAATAGTGAATATCTGCAATTCTCTGCCCCAAAGGATGGTTTGGGGTAAATCATAGATATATTCATATCAGGGATAAATAAATGTGAAAAGTAAAAAAAATTGAGGACCTTGAAAACTAGATCATGGAACTTAGACAAGCTTAGATCAGCCATGATCATTTTGAACAGTGGAGCAGGCTTGAGGAGCCAAGAGACTTCCCCCTGTTTCTGTTATCTTGTGTTCTGTATTACACACCTTAGTTTTTAGATGCACAGGTAAGGAGAAAGGATAAAAATCCATCAACTGTAACTGGCTCCAGGGCATTGAAAGGTTAAACAAAACCAACATCGGAATTCCATTCTTTTTTACTGTTAAATTATTACTCTTCCAGGCAAAAGGAAAGGAAAGCATATCAAGCAAGTGCAAGGAGAAAGCAAAAAGGAAACTTAACATTATATAAACATGAGAAGGAAATCCCATTACCCTCAAGGTGACTTTTGTAATTTTCCTGCAAATTCAGAACTGCATGATTAAGCATAACTATTTTCTATTCTTCATTACATCCACAAATAAATCAAATAATCTGTGCTGTCAGCAATTTAACTTTTACTTTAACAATTACCTGTACAAGGAGTGTCCAGCAAGGTACAGTAATAAGTTGAAATTATTTCCAACCATTTAGTTATTTATTCAAAAAAATAAACAACTAAACTGCAGACGAGAGTGCTGAGACTGGGATGTTGAATAAAGTGTTGGAGGAACTCAGCAGGTCAGGCAACATGTGTGGAAGGAAATCGACAGACAACATCCAGGGATAGGATCAGGCCACTGCCTCCAATAATATTGCTGCATTGTTTTTTGTATAAACGTTTCAAATAAAGGATTGCCCACTAAACCCCATAATCATTTAAAAAATGACACTGCCAATTGCAGCACTTGCAGATGGTCTCACTTGACAAATCGATCTGTACTCTGCCCAATCTTGCGACATGCCACGTCTTCAATTTTAAATTGATAACCTTTTTTTCCCCAACAAATCTTTACAGTAGGTGCCATTGAAATCTCAACTTCAGACGAAAGATTACAGGCCAATGAGATTGGAAGAACCAAATACGACCACCTCCAATTTCTACCCAGAACCACCCACTCAAAGGCTAGTATAATTTTCAGCTTAGAACCTTCTATGACAGGGGTTCGGCAGCCGTGTTCTGCATATGGGCCAGGACCCATGTTTGTGAGTGGATGGCGGGCGAGTCATCTATCGCCATAGCTAATAAATTGAGGTCATAATATTATATACAAACTAAACTTTGACATATTTATATATTTAAGCAATATGATGTCTACTGAACATAACAGTTAGTTTGAGACACTGGTATTGAAACTACTCTCACCCCTCTAAGTCTGTCTCATAGCAGTTAGTGTGACACGGTGTTGTTGTTCGCTCGACAGTCTCTCAATATTAGGTTTAAGAAGGAGCTGCCGATGTTGGAAAATCAAAGGTACACATAAATGCTGGTGAAACTCAGCGGGTGAGGCAGCATCGATGGAGCGAAGGAAAAAGGCAATGTTTCGGGCCAAAACCCTTCTTCAGACTGATGTGAGCGTGGGGGGGGGGGTAAAGAAAGAAATGCAATAGATGCTGCTCCAACTCCCCCCTTGACTCCATTCAAGGACCCAAGCAGTCTTTCCAGGTGCGGCAGAGGTTCACCAGCACCTCCTCCAACCTCATCTATTGCATCCGCTGCTCTAGATGTCAGCTTCTCTACATCGGTGAGACCAAGCGTAGGCTTGGCAATCACTTCGCCGAACACCTCCGCTCAGTTCGCAATAACCAACCTGATCTCCCGGTGGTTCAGCACTTCAACTCCCCCTCCCATTCTGAATCTGACCTTACTGACCTCGGCCTCCTCCATGGCCAGAGTGAGGACTATCGTAAATTGGAGGAGGCACCTCATGCTTCGCTTGGGCAGTTTGCACCCCAGTGGCACGAACATTTATTTCTCTAATTTCAGGCAGTCCTTACTTTCTCCTCCTCAGCTCTCCCTCAGCCTACTGGCTCCACCTCTTCTTTCTTTCTTTCCCCCCCCCCCCCCCCCCCCCCCCCCCCCCCAAGTCTGAAGAAGGGTTTCGGCCCTAAATGTTGCCTATTACCTTCCCTCCATAGATGCTGCCTCACCCACTGAGTTTCTCCAGCATTTATGTCTACACTCAATATTAGGTGACAGGCTGGAAGAGGCCAGATGCAAGATGCCATCTAAATGGGCATCAGTCAGTCGGTCGGAATTTACAAATTGCTTATCGATTAACTCATGCAATAATAATGTCCACTTCTACATCCCCTAGAGAACTGGCACCCAAGTAATCCCATGAATCTGCAGTTCAAACTGATCTCACTAATGGTCATTAAAAAAAAAAAAAAATTGCTGTACAAACCCCTGCTAAAGACCATCAAAACAAAGAAATCTACAATAATTATTTGGTCAGAACAATATTTAACCCTAGATCTGCCAATGTTTTTGTTTTAAGTGTAACTCAAGGATGAAGTACGGATGTTTAGTTACTAATGACAGCAAAGGGAACATTTTGTCCTTATAAATTAAGATCATGGTATATTAAACTGCATCATCCACTGAAGCTATTCATCTTAATATGACTTGTTTCCAGCTCATGGAAACAATTGTAACAAAGGAGACAGATAACATATCTGCGATAGATACTGCCAACCTACCCAATTTAATCGAATGGTCCAATGGTTTTTTATCACATCTACTGAGGTATAGTGAAATTATTTTTGCATACAGTTCATTAAATGCATTACTATACACAAGCACAACCCCAGATTGAGTACAAAGTATATAGAAATAGCCCACCTGCGACAAAAGTCGCAGGTGTGACGTCATTTTCACAGTTGAAGCAGCAGCAGCCCATGAAGGCCCGTTGCAGCCGTAGTAGCCTCTATCCCAATCATCCAGCAAACTAACGCCCCTGAAGTAGTCAATGACTGCCAGTATTTTTTTACCTGTGCTAGATTTCAATGGGAGAAAAAATGCTTTGTTTGTAATATTCCCACAGCTCCAAAAAACTCAGGAATCATTATAAAGCTCAAATTGTGCATGCACAGGACACAGTACAATGTATAAACATATTCATCCGACCTCTTGTTAAAAGTGTTAAACTATCAATCTGACCATCTTTCGCTCCAAGAGGAAATCGGGTATTAATCAATCTCTTAAAAATAAGTGCATTGGCAAGATTCATTATTCTTTCAGAAGTTATTGATACCAGAGAGGAGACAAACAGACCTGAATCCTGCCCCAAAGACCACCAAATAAACAGAACAAATTTCACACCAGGGACTGTATCACAACACGGGGCAGTTGATACCAGTTTAATACAAGCTTCCACATCAAATTAAGTTAAAATACTAACGGTTGCATTATTTAAGAGTATCATTGCAATCGCTTGTTAAATTCAATGGCCACTTCCAGTGAAACTGAGACTGTGTTCTTAAGTGACAATGATATCCAATACTGTGGAGACTTATTTTTATCCCAAAAATATTTTTTCAAGATAGCTTTTTTTCCTGCTTGTCAATTTCCATAGGAGCTTTTAAATGGTTCTCTAGTTCCAGCCTCTTGCATCTTCTGATCGATACATCACTATATATGTACATAACCTATTTGGCCCACAATATATAAATAGTGTTCCCCAAATCATCAACATACATTAGAGCTGATTAATGATGTAAAAATGATTAATTGCAGAACCATTTGTACAACAAAACCATATTTCGCAATTACCAATTGCCTCGTGTTTATACACACACACACGCCTACCTCGATCGGACCAATTTTCTCTCAACCCTACCACAGCCTGTTCAGTCTGAAGAAGCGTCCTGACCTGAAACATTGTTTGTCCATTCCCATTGTTTAACCCAAAAAGTTCCTCCAACACTGTGGTTTTGCCCACCACTGCTTGCGGCTGCTCAACAGCACAAATCTATCTTAAAAACACTGCATGAGCATGAGTTGCATACACACAGTAACTAACTAAAGCTACGACGTGGGTGGACGTCTAACTGATCTTTTCATTGCACTTTACAGTAAATTTGTAAAGAAGCTTATATTTGGAATAACAAAAAAGTTACTGAAAGGAATGGACTTATTTTTGAGAGCACTAATCAGGAAACTATGATACAGACAGTCCCTTTGAACAAACGGTGTTCCAGATGCACCATATATAGCAGTCTATTCCTTTCTCCTCACCCTTTAGTACACTGGCTTCCTATCAACAATACAAATTACTAAAACAGAAACAATTGCAAAGGAAGCAAATATGTGAATCTATTGTTCAGTTCGGCTTCAGCAGCTTGACCTTTTATTTTCCTGATTTTTATTTCATTGTTTATTTCCCATCCTAAGAAACCAAATTCAAAATGTCACCTATTCAAATATAGCAATCTTTGAATATACTTAAGAAATTGGTTTATCATTTGCAAAACTGATAGAAAACAACCCCAGTCAAACACTGTGTCTGAAGAAGGGTCTCGACCCGAAACGTCGCCTATCTCCTTCGCTCCCTAGATGCTGCTGCACCCGCTGAGTTTCTCCAGCTTTTTGTGTACCCCAGTCAAACACTGCTGCTCTTTTAAGAGTTCTGTTTGGTTTGCAAACCATTTTGTACACTAATATTTTAACTTGGTACCAACCCATCCAACTTCTGAAATACAATAATAGTATCCCAAACAACCAACAAAAACAGCAAAGGCTGTTTCCAGTCAAGGACGTTTCACCAGAACTGGAATGATTAGAAAACAAATCAGTTTTAAGCTGCAAAGAGGGGGAGGGGGAAAGAACAGAGGGAATATCTGTGATAGGGCACAGACAAAATTGGTTAAAACAGCAACCTGCACCAAAAAATGGCAGTTATAGAGGAAAGAAAAACTGATAACGGCTATAGCTGACATCTGATCATATAAAATTAAAATAATGTTAAAATTCAGAGCCCAGGTAGCTGCAAAATGCTGAATGGGTGACAAAGTGCTGTACTTCACTCTTGTATGAGGCTACAGTAGAGCAATGTAGGAGGCTGAAAACAAAGTGGGACAGAAATGGAGAATTAAATTGAAAGGCAAATGCAAACTCAAGCTCCTGCCAATGGAACAGAAGGATGACTGCAAAATGGTTATCAATCTGCATTTAGTGTCTCAAGTGTAGAGGAAGATTACAGTGAGAGTGCTGAATGCAGTACACTGAATGAAGTGTAAGTGAATAGCTAATACATTGGGAAGACTGGTTTATTGAATGATGGGAAAGGTAAAAAGGGTTTCATTTTCCATACTAACGGGGGAAGGCGCTGTGAGAATGGGAGAATCAATAATCACCAAGATTAAGTTAACAGATAGGGCAGAAAACAAGAAGTCTAGTAGGCTGTCATGATTCCACTTTTCTCATTGCCTCTTGAGATCTTGTCTCTGCACCCTAAAAGATGGATACAATCCTTATATCCTTTACAAAATTCTCATGGCCCTTGTCACAGGATAAATCATATGGTTCACATTTATTCTGAGTTTAATCATGAGAAGAGATTACAGGCTGACAGAGGAAGAGATTCAAGTATGTGCTCAAAGCTTCAAACAAATCTCCAAAGCTGGCAGCAAACCTCTAGCCCTTGATCACTAAAATCAGATGAGCATTTAGGATGATATGGAGAAACTCCAAGTATCAGGATAATACAGCAGGCCTATGAAACACATAGTACAGCACCATGGTCTCTCGCTGCCTGGCCAATTGAACATCTCTTGCCCTATCTGTCAGTCTGCTGTTCCGACATTGGGCTTGTGAGCTAAAAGCAGAGTGAAAGCAAGGCGTACTTAGCCCTAAATCTACATTGGCAGTCAAGAGTAAATATGAATATGGTGATATGGGACATGGGCCCATCATGTTGAAAACAATCCCAAGCTGAAACACAATCTCAACAAAGATAACAAACATCCCATTCTAAATCCTTAATTGATTAATTTGTTGCTTCACAGACCTCAATACGCCAGACTATAATCGAAGGAAGGATATAAACCAAAATTCTCTCCAAATTCAGCGGTGTACTGATATAAACATTAATGGGTTGATTCAAGAGAGTTCATTGTCATGTGTCCCAGATAGGACAATGAAATTCTTGCTTTTGCTTCAGCACAGCAGAATATTGTAGGCATAAATAAATACAGAACAGATCAGTGTGTCCATATACCATTGATTAGAAGCGCTGATGTGCTTTTGTTATAATTGCATCAGTGTTCTGGGACCAGGAGAGATCTTTGGAAATATGCACGCCCAGGAATTTGAAGCTCTTGACCCTTTTCAACATCGACCCGTATGATATAAACGGGACTGCGGGTCCTCATCCTACCCCTTCCAAAGTCCACAATCAGTTCCTTGGTTCTGCGAGCCAGGTTTTGTGCTGGCACCATTTGGTCAGTCGGTCGATCTCACTTCTGTACTCGGACTCTTCTTCATCAGTGATACGTCCCACAACAGTGGTGCCGTCGGCGAACTTGATGGAGTTCGCACTATGACCGGCTATGCAGTTATGAGTATAGAGTGAGTACAGCAGGGGGCTGAGCTCGCAGCCTTGAAGTGCTCCCATGCTGATTATTATCGAGGCTGACATCTCCACCAATACGAACAGACTGTGGTCTGTGGATGAGGAAGTCGAGAATCCAATTAAAAAGGGATGCGCAGAGACCCAATTCTGAGAGCTTGGTAACCAGCTTGGAGGGGATGAATGTATTAAATGCCGAACTGTAGTCAATGTTTATGCAATGCCATATAATGGCTTACAAAATACTCAGAGGATATCAACCCAGGTTCAATACTGACTTTTGATGCTGTCTGCTTTGAGTTTGCACATTCTCTCAGTGACCACATTGGTTTCATTAGGTTCCACCCCCTCCCACCCCACATCCTAAATACGTGCAGGTCGATAGTTTATTGCCACTCTAAACTGACCCAGGCGTGTAAGTGAGCGGTTGAATCTAGGGGAATTGATGGGAATGAGGGGGGAATAAAATGGGATCAGTGCAAACCGCTGCTTGATTTTATTTTAGTGGGCATGTTACGAATCATTTATGACTTAATGATTCCATTTGCGTAGTATAAAGATCAATTCAGATACTGTAAGATATTATCCTTCAGTTCTTATAAGATCACTATGATTAAGAACTCAAATATTTTGCAGCAGTGTTTTAAATGACAGTACAACTAATTTGCTCCATGTGGGTACATTTTCATAGCTAATTGATTTGAAACGTACTTGGTCATCAATTAACCCAAAATACCAATAACCACCAAAACAAAAAATCCATAGCCAATTTATCAATGTATTGGACTTTCTTGCACCAATTTTAGGACATTATTGCTGATTATTCCTGAAAACATAGGTTATTTGTTGCACTGTTGCAATTATGTAATAGAGAAAAGTGAAGCCATTGCTGGCTACCAAAACCATTGTTCCAAAACACACTATGCATCGGGTTCATGCATTTCTTAAACACTTGGGGCAAATTCATTACCAATTTTATTTAAGCTGAACATGAACTTCAAAGGAAGTTTTCAAAAATTCAACATCTTGAGCACAAAAAGATAGAAACAGACAAATTTTGGGATCTGAATGAGAAGAAAGATACCAGATGAAACGTGTAGGCCATGCTTCAAAAACGTCTAACTTTTTTTTAAGATCATGTTTCAAGCAGCAAAATATATGGCAAAGTAGAAATAAGCTACATGCACACAAGATCATTCCAAATCTGATAACAACTGTAACAATTAAGCTCATGTTGATCTCAGCAGCAGGCGGCACCCTTAATGAGGTTGGACAATAGCTTCAGCTCCCAGAAGAAATGTCTTCCTGATGACCAATCTTTGAAAGTGCAAGGACTGGATGGAAAAAAAACTCAGAATGAAGCAAGGGCATTTGTCCACTAAAGATACTTAAATAATTATTTACTATTTGACAATGACGACAAAAGCTAATTTGCATTTCAGGCAGCTTTTGTCTGACAATCAATAAAAATGAAATTGCAGCAAAGGATGATTGTTCAGCAACAAACTCCAACTGTTTGCAGAGATACACACAACCCTTAACAAAATTAGATTACCTTTAGTGATTATTTGCAGCCAATTTCACCAGAATTCGGGCACGAGGACAAACTCATGCATGAGGAAGCAAAGCCCGGGGCTGTATATCACTGCAAAGCAAGATTCTCAGTTGAGGATCATCACATCCTACATCAATTCAAGCTACAACATACAACAGACATAAAAAGGCAAGTCATATCTCAAGCTATCACTTCTCAGCATAACTGCATGAAGTAAGAACATGGTCATGGTTTAATAAACATTTCTTCACAAAAAAGGTGTTGAATGTTTGTAAAGTTTAACATGCTGGAGGAAGAAACATTAATCATCTCTGATGTGGCAATTAGAGCGATTTTGCACTGTTAATATTTTGAAACCAAATCAAATTGTTCCCTATACAATTTTATTGTTTATAGAGCTCTAACAGCTCTATACTGGTCAATAAACTGTTCTCTGCAATTCACTTTTTTTCCCCCAATGGGCCAGAGATCCGATCAAAGAAAAATGAGAACTGAATCCAGACCGACAAAACAAAGGACAGCACAAGGTGGATCAATACCAGAAATGGAAAAAATGTGATAGTAAAAGAGAAAATAGGGTGGAAAGCGATTAAGTAATAAAGCAACTTGAGCAAATTCATTGATAATTTTTTGTGTGCACAATGCACCAAAAAAAAAAATCATGCTGACATTGAACTCATTATATAACAATGGCATTACAACCGGAAGTTTTCAGATATTTCTGGATGACCCACGTAAATGCTGCTCACACTATAATTAGATCCTGTGTCACCATCACACACCCATCCATGATAAAGAGCAATTTCCATTATACACCAGTCTTCACTGGATGCTCCCTCAACAACATAAAAACTTAGTTCAAAAATCCATTCACCTGCAAAACCCCTTCCATTGATTGTACTCGGCTACAAATTATAAGCAAACACAAGAACATAGTAGGAGTGGACCATTCAGCTCCATTGTTTAATAATCCTTATAAGATAATACCTATCTTTTACCTCAGGTAGACAAGAATGCTGGAGAAACTCAGCAGGTGAGGCAGCATCACCCGCTGAGTTTCTCCAGCATTTTTGTCTACCTGAGATTTTCCAGCATCTGCAGTTCCTTCTTAAACATATTTTTTATCTCAGTGCTGTTTCTCTGTATTAACCAAGATAGCTAAAATCTATTAATTCCTGTCTTGAACAGTCAGCAATTTAGCCTTCATCCCTCTTCAACACAATTCCAAAAGTGCACTTTCATCTGGGTGAAAAATAAAACTTTGCATTTGCAGAATGGCTGACTCCTTATTTTGAGGCTGATCACTTATTCTGGAAACCCTAGGCACAATAAACCTTGCCAAGGGTAACTTGCCACGGGTAACTTGCCAAAAGATGCACCTTGCCAAGCCCCTCAAGAATTTGGTACACTTGAATAAGATTCAACCGTATTCTTCTGCGGGCTGCTTTGGCAGGTCCAGTGGGCTTATCTCTTGGGATGGCCTCACCCTATGTGTCAATCTGCTGAACCTTTGCCCCACTGCCTAAAAAAAGCTAATCATTCCTTTCCTTCCAAAGATATGGCCTGACCAACTGAGCTGGGGTTTTTTGCTACAGATTCCAGCATCTGCAGTCGCCTGTGCTTTCGTACATGACAGCTGTGAATCTCTATTGGATTGACCACTGTTTATCCTTTCTCCTGTCCTCCTTTCTTCACATTGTCTAACCCATCTGTAAACTCTATCCATTTAGCTCCCAAACAACAACAGAAATGTTGCAAAAAAAAAAAACAATTTTAAAGGATTCAGGGAACCCATAAAGAAGTTTCACTCGGCCTGTGTAGGAAGGAACTGCAGATGCTGGTATAACTGAAGATAGACAAAAAATGCTGGAGTAACTCAGGGGACAGGCAGCATCTCTGGAGAGAAGGAATACATGACGTTTCAGGTCGAGACTGTGGCACCAGTGGAAGAAATGCTGCCTTAGTTTCAGCAATCTAGATTCAATCCAGACCCTTGGGGTTGTCGTATAGTGTATGTACTCCTTGCAACCGTGTGGATTTGCTCGAAATACTCCAGTTTCTTCCCACACCCCAAAGAGTTTGGATGGGATAAATTGAAATTGCCCATAGTAGACTCTGAAGAGAATTAATGGAACGTAAGCAGTATCAACTAGGTTGGATGCTTGATGTATTGTGCCAGTTCAGTTGGATCTTTCCATACTTAGATTAGATTAGATTATCCTTTATTGTCATTCAGACCTTTCGGTCTGAACGAAATTTTGTTACCTTGCAGTCATAACACATAATAAAAAAACAAAACGCACAATAAACACATATTTAACATCCACCACAGTGAGTTCACCAGGCACTTCCTCACTGTGGTGAAAGGCAAAAGTCTTAGAGTCTCTGTCTTCTTCCCTCCTTGTTCTCCCTCTGCGCTGAGGAGATCCAGGCCTCCGATGTTGCCGTCCACCAGGCCCGCGGCCGAGCCTCCGAAGCCAGGCTGCCGCCACCGCCGTCGCCGGAATGCCGGAACACCGCCACAGGGCCTGCCGCTGGAACGCTGGAGCACCGCAGCTCCGAAAGCCAGGTCGCCGCTGGAGCACCACAGCTCCGAAGCCAGGTCGCCCCTGGAATGTCACTGGAGCACCACAGCCCCGACGGCTAGGTCGCAGCTGGAGCACCGCAGCCCCGAAGCCAGGTCGCCGCTGGAGCACCGCAGCCCCGAAGTCAGGTCGCCGCTGAAGCTCCGAAGCCGTGCCGCCGCTGCTGGAAGCTGGAAGGCCGCCATAGCTCCGAGGCCGCCAGCTCCGCCATTATGGTCTCAGCACAGACAGAAACTGTGACGGGGGATACGACAAGAAAAGTCGTATCCCCCCGAAGGGAGAGACTAAAACCCTGTTTCTCCCACCCCCACCCCTCCCCCCACACACATACACAGCCTAATAAACCAAAATTATCACTAAAACAGACACAAAAAGACAAAAATAAAATAAAAACAGACGGACTGCAGGTGAGCCACAGCTGCCAGGCAGCGCCGCCACTTGCTACTTTATAATTCTACAACATAGAATTGAGACACGGACATATCATTTCACCACCCCTCTTCTCAATCTTCTTTGTAGCAATATTGTGCTTTACCTCCAACAAGTTTCCTCTTGAAGTGGAATTAGCTTCCAGAACAAAAAGGAAACCGGTTCCTTTAGGAAAATGCTGCATTCCCTTCCTCTCTCCAAGCAATGACATGTGAAAATGAATAACGAAAATCTTGTAAATGTGGATCACTTTCCAAACTTCAGCAGACATCCTTCTAGGTAACAGACATCGATAACAAAATTCACCTCTAATGTATCTTTATCCAACAAAGGAAAAAGTGTGTTCAGAGACCAAGGGCTCCACTCCTGTTCCAACTACCCACCATCTCCTTCCCACCCAGTTCCATCTTTTATTTGTCAGCTCATACCCTAACCCCCTTACACCGATGATTTCCCCCATACATTGCCAGTCCTAATGTAGGGTGTCATCCAGAAACAACTATCCCTCTGCATCCACAGATGCTGCCCAACCTGCGGAGTTGCTTCTACAGTTTGTTTTTTTGGCTCCATATTTCACCATTTGCACCACTTTGAGGATAGTTGTGTTTGATTTTCTGAAGCAACGGCATACAGAGTAATTTTTTAAAAAGAGAGACTGCTCTACTACTCGGCTCATAGCACAACAACCTGTGAATATGTTTATCACATATATAACATTAAAATCCTCGATGTGTTGCCTATTCTATCATCTATTTACTGGTCAGACCTACAGTTGAAGTGGCCTCCTTCCATGAAATGAAAATATGGTGTGATTCCAAAACCTGTTTTTTCTTCACTTATCGATGCAGGAAAGCTTGCCAATATGAAACTCAACAACAATTAATTGACTTTATATAACACGTTTTGCAAGTAGAGAGATATCTTGGACAAGTACAGATTTGCAATCAGGTATGATATACATTAAAAGCTCAATCTTACAATATTTTGCACTTAAGCTTACACAGGGAATGCTCATTTTGTCAAAGTACCATAGGATTTAATATTTGCAGACCCACACCAAATCGTGGCATGGAAGGTGTTGAAAAACTAATGCAGAAGAACAAATTCAAGACTCTCTGTTCCAGATTCTTTGTAGGGCAAGTCGAACAATCCCTGCTCCTGTAAATCTAAGGCATAGTAGCCATGGGCATTTGTATGGGCCACAGCTATGCCTGCCTCTTTGTAGGGTACATAAAACAATCCCTGTTCCAGGCGTACATTGGCCCTATCCTCGAACTATCTCCGCTACATTGACAACTACATCGGGGCTACGTCCTGCACCTATGCAGAACTCACGGACTTCATTAACTTCATTACTAATTTCCTTTCTGCACTCAAATTCACTTGGACCATCTCCAACATCTCCCTACCTTTTCTTGATCTCACCATCTCCATCACAGGAGATAGACTTTCAACTGGCATCTGTTATAAACCTACTGGCTCCCACAGCTATATCTCTACACTTCTTCCCAATCTGCCTCCTGCAAAGACTCTATCCGCTACTCCCAACTCCACTGTCTACGACGCATCTGCGCCCAAGATGAGGTGTTCCACTCCAGGACATCTGATATATCCTCATTCTTTGGGGAACGGATGTTCCCCTCTTCCATCATAGATGAGGCCCTCACAAGGGTCTCTTCGATATCCCGCAGCTCCGCTCTTGCTCTTCGTCCCCCAGTCGCAACAGGAAGAATCCCCCTAGTCCTCATCTTTCACCCCATCAGCCGTCTCATACAGCATGTAATCTGCTGGCATTTTTGCCACCTCCAATGGGATCCCACCACTAGCCACATCTTCCCACCTCCACTCTTTCCACTTTCCACAGAGATTCGTCCCTTCCCACCCAAACCACCCCTTCCCCTATGACTGCAGGAGATACAACACCTATCCCTATTCATCCCTCGACTCTATCCAAGAACCCCAACAGTCTTTTCAAGTGAGGCAGAGGCTCACATGCCCCTCATCCAACCTCATCTACTGTATCCGCTGTTCCAGGTGTGGACTTCTATATAATGGCGATACCAAGCGCAGGCACGGCGATCGTTTTGCCGAACACCTCCACTCAGTCTGCCTAAACCTACCTGATCTCACAGTTGCTGAACACTAACTCTCCCTCACATTCTGACCTTTCCACTGTCAGAGTGAGACCCAGCACAAATTGGAGGAACAGCATCTTATATTTCGCTTGGACAGCTTACACCTCAGCAGTATGAATATTGACTTCTCTATTTCTCTTGCTTTCCTTTGCTTGCTTACCCTCTCTCTCGAACCCTCCCCCTTCCTCGTTCACCGACCAGTCTGACTGTCCCCTTGATTAAATGTTATCTCTGTATGCTTCCTTGTCAGCTTCTCCTAGCTAACAATGATCTATTCTACATTTTCCTTGATCTACATCCCCTTTGATGTCTTGTTCTCACATCTTACGCTTCCTTATCTCTGTGTCTCCCTCTCCGCTGACAGTCTGAAGAAGAGTCTCGACCCAAAACATCACTCATTCCTTCTATCCAGATATGCTGCCTGATCTGCTGAGTTACTCCAGTACTTTGTGTCTATCTTCGCAGGAAAGCAATTGACAACTTTACCACAGGACAATCAAATCATTTCATCTACCATTCAACAGAGATTTATGATCAAATCTAATAAGTTTCAAATCAGTACATGTATCAGGATTCAGAGACCAAAGCCAACAACTACCAAAGTCGGTTACTGAACTTCTTTGGAAATAGAAACATCTGCAATAGAAGAGTTTAGCAAAGAATACTGAGAGGGGTTATACCTGCTTATCAGAATAAAGAGTTGAGAGGAATTTCAATAAATTGTTAAAAATCATTAAGTCAAAGGTATAACTAAGGAAAGAACATCCCATTTGTCAATGGCTTGAGAGCCATACATTAAAGGTTGTTGGTAGACGAACCAAAAGGAAAAAATCTAATCTGTACTAAAATAAAAATATTTGTGCAACAAATAGCCATGAAGCAAGATAAATGTAAAACAAAGTGCAATATTGGAAGAATAGACACAAAAAGGTGGAGTAACTCAGCTGATCAGAGAGCATTTCTGGAGAAAAAGGAATAGATGGAACACGAATAACTGATTCTTCTCATAAAATGTATCATGGGCCCAGAGGGCCAAGTGGCTATCTTCTCTTTAAAAGTTATAATTTTACATTGCCTTTTATGCAGCTCCACAGCTAACATAAATATTATTTTTGGCTTATTTTCAAAAGAAGCTTTCAACATTTTTTTTGAGCATTCAGTGAGATAATCAACAATCACTTGTTTATGCTAGAGCAACAAAGATACAAGAAGCTATGCTTACATACAGATTTAATCCATGATTAAATAAATGATCAACACACAAGTAATCACAAATCACAATGTCCACTCAAACCTTCCATCAGAAATAAATTTGATGATTGGATTCCCACACAACAGAAATTAACATCTTCCATAGAAGAGCAACTGGCTGATAAAACAGTTGAAACAAACAAACTTAAGAAGCAAACAACAGAAATTGCTGAATATCCATTATCTCCTCTCAGAAAATCTTAAAGGAGCTAATTTAGCATTAAATTAGCATTAATTTAGCATTTAAAAAAATGACTTCTGAACGATGAGTCATACACTATTCTCAATCCAATAAATTGAGCAAATTGATCTTGCACTTCATAAAGCAAGTGGATTCTAATTTCTCACTAATGCATGGAATAATCATGTAATGCCACTCATTTATCTTGAGGTTACGACCACTCAACAAATGGATAAGACATTCATGTCGCAAATATCCAGAAATTATGCTAAAAGCGTAGATAAAATGCGCATTAGCAATATATACTAATTGTCTAAAGTCATGGACCAAAATAACTGAAGCCTTCAAATTAGTCACCAGCTTGCCTCAACTGAGATTTTATTTGAGAAATATGGGTGCAATGCAAGCTAAAACTGAAATAAAAACAATAATGTTGCAACAAATGAACAGAACAAAAGACCAGATTGAAAATAAAAGGGAAACACCTCTTATACATATGGAATGCACAATAGGAAAACACACCATTTGGTTGAAATGATACACAGATATTAACAAGATCGTAGCATTGTTAAGAAATTGCCGTTACATTAAAATTTATCTAATTCCACCAATGTTTACCCTTAAACATATCACTTTTAGCCTAGTTTATTCCAAATCTTCTGACATCCTGGGATGTCAGGACTGTCTTATGAAGAAAGACTGGATAGACTCGGTTTATACTCTCTGGAATTTAGGAGATTGAGAGGGGATCTTATAGAAACTTACAAAATTCTTAAGGGGTTGGACAAGCTAGATGCAGGAAGATTGTTCCCGATGTTGGGGAAGTCCAGGACAAGGGGCCACAGCTTAAGGATAAGGGGGAAATCCTTTAAGACTGAGATGAGAAAGACTTTCTTCACACAGAGAGTGGTGAGTCTCTGGAACTCTCTGCCACAGAGGGTAGTTGAGGCCAGTTCATTGGCTATATTTAAGAGTGAGTTGGATGTGGCCCTTGTGGCTAAGGGGATCAGAGGGTATGGAGAGAAGGCAGGTACGGGATACTGAGTTGGATGATCAGCCATGATCATATTGAATGGCGGTGCAGGCTCGAAGGGCTGAATGGCCTACTCCTGCACCTAATTTCTATGTTTCTATGATTTGTTTCACGATTTCTTACTGGATCTATTAGTGACCTGAAGAAGGGTCTCGACCCGAAACACAAGTCAGAAGAAGGGTCTTGACCCGAAACGCCGTCTATTCCTTCTCTCCATAGATACTGTCCCACCCGCTGAGTTCTTCCAGCATTTTTGTCTACCTTCGATTTTTCCAGCATCTGCGGTTATTTTTAAATATTAAAAATGTTGTCGCTTACTAGTGGACTCCTCCATGATTGAAATATTTATGCTCGCATTTTTATGATTTTCTTGGCTCTTAGGTCATTTATTTTTCATTTTAAAGAATCCCTTCCTTTTAGAATTCAGTCGAACAAAGCTAACCAGAAATAGAATACAGTACTATGACTTTGAACTTCCCAACAAAGTACTTTGAACTCACTACTGAAGAAAATTGCATAGTGTTTGCAGTAATCAGATGTCAGTCATCTGAAAGATTAAGTGTCTGGCATTGTCATTTGATAAATTGTGCAGTAATCAGAAAAGGCTATTGAGAGTGAAGCGGTACACAAAATATACTGCCATAGAATACAAATAATTATTTTACACCAATTAGCCTGACAAATGCAGCCCAAGTAATAGTATTGATGATACAGTTCCTTTCATACCAAATCTCAATGTTTTAGTTTAGATATTTGGATTTAAAAAATCAATAATGTTTCATTCAATTCTAAAATTAAAGTACATTCCAACACTAAACAATCAACATTATCATGTGTAGGGAGGAACTGAGAACACTGGTTTAAACTCTCCTGACGAGAGATCTATAACACTCACTCTTGCCGTGATTCCTCCTGCTCTCCGACCACGTTTTAACCGGGATTCGCATGTCTTCCATTCCGTTGCCCTGAGTATAATCGATATCTCTCGTTCTCCTTTCCCCCCTGACTCTCAGTCTGAAGAAGGGTCTCGACCCGAAATGTCACCTATTCTTTTTCTCCACTGATGCTGCCTGACCTGCTGAGTTACTCCTGCTTTTTGTGTCATTTAACATTATCACATCATTTACCTCCATTTCACTCTTCATTCTACTTATTTCTATGAATGAAATTAAACTAATGGCAGAAAATCCCACATTTCAAACACTGCCCAAATATTCAATACAATTTTCCACTGATCTGGTTTCAAAAACCTATCACATTTTCAAATCATCTTCTCAGCTCTCGTACACAAGCTTAAACATCAAGTGCCTCTTATAAGTATAACTTCATATCCTTCGCATCATAATTTGCCAGTCAAAATGAAATCAAAACACAATCTGAACCCTTTGTCTCCAGATTTTGCTTAATCTATTGAGTTCCTCCAGTAAAATGGAGAGACTGTACAAGGAAATAAATGCTTCAATCAGTGAAACCACCATGAAACGTTGCTTATCCATTCCCTCTACAGATGCTACCTGACCTGCTGAGTTACTCCAACATTTTGTTTTTTGCTTAAATTCCTCCCAAGATTGTTTTTTGCTCCAGATTACATGACAACAACTTCATACTCCTTTGTTTTGCGATTAAGATGCACGCGTTGTGTACAATCAACTGCAAAGGTCTAATTACCATTTACTGATGTTATCCATTCAAGATGACAAGATATGAGATTGAACCGGCACCTCTCCGAAAATCGAATGACGGCTCTTTTAACATCAGAGACTTTCTAATTAAGTTTCAAAAATATATAAACACAAAAAGCTGGAGCAATTCAGCGGGACAGACAGCATCCCTGGAGAAAAGAAATAGGTGACGTTTCGGGTCGAGACATTTCTTCAGATAGTCCGGGATGTAGTTAAGCACATCAACTTTCAGACTTAACAAATAACAAACCCCACCATAGCAAGAAAATGCCTTCCACAGTAACATTTCCTACAGAAACCCACGGTAAATATGTACACAAATGTTAATATATTTTGAGGAAAAAAGTCTTCAAAGGCTGTGCTAAATAAACTGTGTTTGCCTCTGACAATTGGGCAAGTGGGAGATTTTAACCGTTACCGCGACCGTCCTTGCCACTGAGGTCCATCTATCTACACATGAACCGACTGGACACCTATCAACCCCTGTGTACCCCAGGGTGGTCGGTGTTGAATAGCCCTGGTGGGGCGATACCGGACCGGAGCTGGCACGGAGCAGAGTGCCACCGTGCCCGGACACTGCAACGCACAGATTGCGCCTCCGCACCGAGGCCGAGTCCCGAGTCCCGGGTGACAGAGGGATGTGAGGGGAGGTGGCCGGGGCCGGGGGCGCGCTTCGGGGAGAGAGGGGGGGGGGTCGCAGGCTCGGGAGCGCGCTTAGGGATGGGGTCCGGCGGCACAGATTTGAGGGGGAGGCGGACACTGACAGGCCCGACCCCGGGCGGGAGTCCGGCGCGGTCAGCACGGTGTCCGGAGCGGCCCGAAGGGACCGGACTTGCCGCCCCTCCTGTACTATCCCCCCGACCTGCCTCCCACCGCCATTCCCGGTAACCGCACCGCACCGACCCGCCTGCTGGCGACTGCAGCCCCGGCCCCGCCGTCAGCGCCGCTCCCTCAGCGCCGGCTGTCCGTCCGTCCGTCCGTCCGCTCCTCTCTCGCGCTCGCGCGCTCCCTCCCGCCGCCGCCGCCGCGCGCTTCCGTTGGGCACGAGCCGGTGCCCCGCGCATGCGCCGCGCAGCCACGGCCGGGCCGGGGGAGGGAGCGGGCTGACGCATGCGCCGTGCGGCACCTCTCCGCAGGCCGGGGCCGCAACGCCACCTGCCGACGGGAAGCGGGTGAAGCGGCGGCGGCGGCAGCGAGAGGCGGCGCTCTGCGCCATAGCGTCGAGCGGAACCGGCTCTGGCCGCCAGGTAATGGTGCTCATTAGCTTCGGCCGTCACCGCCGTTGGTTTATGAATAGCTGAGGCAAGGGGGAGGTGTGTGGTGTGCGGGGGTGACGGTGGGGCCCAGCTGCCGGGACCGCGCGCAGTTTCCCCGGTAGCCGGCCCGGCAGGGTCTGGGGAGAAGCCGGGGCCCGGTGCTGTCGTCAGTCACCGGCTGAAGGCCGTGGGGCGGGGCATGGCGGCTGTCACTCACCCGCCACGTGGGCGGGGCAATGCTGCTGTCACTCACCCGCCACGTGGGCGGGGCATTGCTGCTGTCACTCACCCGCCACGTGGGCGGGGCAGGAGCGGACAGTCACGGGTTGATACCGCTGACGTCACTCGCTCTAGGGGGCGGGTCTACGGCTGTCAATCAACGCCCCTGGAGTGTGAGTCACGTGCCGGGGGCGGGGCCGCATTGCTGGCGCCTGGCTGTCAATCATGCCATAGAAGGCGGGGCTTTTCCTCAGGACTTCAGCAGTGTTGTAGGTAACTCCACCATCTCCCCCTCCCCCTCCATATACCTCCTCCTCCTCTCTTCCCTGTGCGCCGCACACCTCTCCCTCCACCTACATTACTTCCTCCAGCTTCACAATTCAAAACTCTTCAGTCTTTTTGTCTCACACCTTTGTAATTTCATCTCCGACCTTACTTCAGCCACCTACCTACAACAAAACCTTCCTCACCTGCATACCTGCCAGGAGTTGTTCTGCCTCTCCTCCCTTCCATCTTTCTCCCCCCCCCCACTAATACAATCAGTCTGAAGAAGGGTCCCGACCCAAAACGTCAACTATCCATGTTCTCCAGAGATGCTGCCTGACTCAATGATTTACCCAGCACTTTATGTATTTTCTTCAGCAGTAAGTGGGTTTATGTATTGTCATAGTATTCACGGTATAAGGGTGGGTCTTGCTTCCAGCTGCCAGAAGCCAGGAAACAGTCAACTCCCACATCTGTTGGAGGGAGGAAGATAGTGGAATATATAAGAATGTGTTTAAGAAGGAACTGCAGATGCTGGAAAATCGAAGGTAGACAAAAATGCTGGAGAAACTCAGCGGGTGAGGCAGCCTCTATGGAGCGAAGGAATGGTGCCAACGATGCTGGTGCCAACTATTCACAAGCTGTATCGACTCTCTGACAAAAGGGACAAAAAGTAACGTTTCTATGTTTGTTTCATGACATGAGACAAAGTGGGAATGTGAGCAGAAATGAGAACATAAAAAGGCTTAACGAGGATCTAGTTGAGTAACAGAAGGACATAAAGTGCTGGAATAACTCAGTGGATCAGGCAACATCTTCAGAGAACATGGATAGATGTCCTTTTGGGTCAGGACCCTTCAAACACACTGATCGTGGCAGATAGGGGAAAATGTTTCTCAAGAAGACAGGCACAAATTGCCGGACTAACTCAGCGGGACAGGCAGCATCTCTGGGGAGAAGGAATGGATGACGTTTCGGGATGCGTCTGAAGAAAGGTCTCGAGCCGAAACGTCACGCATTCCTTCTATCCGGAGATGCTGCCTGTCCCGCTGAGATACTGCAGCATTTTGTGTCTATCTTCGGTGTAAACCAGCATCTGCCGTTTCTTCCTACACGTGAGGTTTATCCACCTCCATAGAAAGAAACAGAGATACTGAGTATTTTTGAAATGTTGACATTGAATCCATGTCTCAGGAATTTATCATCCAATATTAAATTGTACGATCAGATTACATGTTGAGTCTTGTGTTAATTTGACATCTAGACATGTTAAGCATTGGAGGTCATCCATGCAGAAGCAGAAAGATGATCGCAGAGAGAAGGCCTGGGAACGTTTGAATCTTTTCAGCCGTGACAGGAATCAAACCAGAGATAATCTCGACCCGAAATGTCACCTATTCCTTCGCTCCATAGATGCTGCCTCACCTGCTGAGTTTCTCCAGCATTTTTGTCTTCCTTCGATTTTTCCAGCATCTGCAGTTCTTTCTAAAAACTGTGATCTCTTATGTAATCTGCCTGCCATATCTGATATAAAATTACCTATGTGTGCCTGCAATCAATATGTACAAGAATGTAAAGTGCATTTGTTGCTTTTCAGGAGCAGCATGAATTCGGTGATCCTAAGCTACCATGACAGCTTGATACGGCACTCAGACATGCTCCTACTCAACCCACCCAACTGGCTGAATGACCACATCATTGGCTTTGCCTTTGAGTACTTTGCCACCGAGCAGTACAAGGAGCTGCTGGGCAAGGTGTGCTTCATCAGCCCTGAGGTGACCCAGTTTATCAAGTGTACGACCAGTCAGGAGGAGCTGGCCATCTTCCTGGAGCCGCTCGCCCTGAACCAGAAGAGCTTGGTCTTCCTGGCAGTCAACGATAACTCAGTGCAGGCAGCTGGCGGGTCCCACTGGAGCCTGCTCCACTACAGCAGGGACAAAGCCTGTTTCAGCCACTTTGATTCCTGCAGCAGCATGAACGAAAGCCATGCCCGTCAGATTGCCAGGAAACTGCAGCACTTCTTAGGAACCAAATCTGAAGTGCCTTTCTTAGAAGAGATGGCCCCAGTCCAGAAAAACAGCTATGATTGTGGGATGTACGTTATCTGTAACACAGAGGTTCTTTGTGAGCAGTACCTCAGGGGTGAGCAGAGGCCACTGATGATGGTCGTCACCCCATCTTACATCACCCAGAAGAGAGTTAGCTGGAAAAAGCTGATTGAGCGGTTGTCGAAGGAATAACTACTTCTTGCCTGAATGTCTACCTTGTTTTGTGGATGAGGCAGCTATATTTTTGTTTACAGTCGCCGTTACCTTTACAGAGTTGGGGAATGTTTCAGGTCAATATAAAAAGGCTGTGGATTTTTGAATGTTGTGAAAGTTGTCCCTTTTAAGACGGCTGAGGAATCTTGTTCCTCCACTTCCCCCAACTCTCAGCAAAGTAAGTTTCCAGTTGGCTATCTTCCTTGTAATATTGAGAGTGCATTATATTACAGCTACACAACGACTCTGTCATGTAATCTGACCTTGCACAAAACTATTTAACCAAAAATTACACCGCTATTGGTCCATGGCGGAGAATAGTAATAGAACTGATGGTAACATGCCATTGCTGTACCTGTTAAACAACTGTGCCATTATTTATCCACGTGTGATAGTGCTCCACAACACCTCATTCACCCGAGGCTGAATTATGTGCAATTGACATTTAATCTGATATTTCCTTGAGGTTTCTTTGTTTTATCTTGAATCTGAAAATTCTATGTGACTTGATGCAGCATCAAAAACAGAATCACAAGGGACTTGCATTGCAGTACCCTTGTTTTTGAGATTATATCCTCAAGTTACCTCGGGCGTTCAATCATTCAACCCCCCTGATATCCAACAATCCACAGGCTTTCAAAACATGAAACTTGTTGTCATTTGATAGTTTTATGATTTAGCATCTTCTCTGTGTTGGTTCTTCCTATTTTTCAGTCATGACAGGGGTTGGTTCATTATGGTTGAGTTGCCATTTTAACTATTTGTTACATTAGGGTGGGGGAATTGAAATTAAAAATGTCATTCACAAAATACGTTTTCAATCAGCAACCTGTTATTTTCAGAGAATGTTTTGCGCTGTGCTTCATTACATTACAGTGAAACACAAAGTGCTGGAGTCTCCTTCTTTTCATGTCCATCTTGTTACAAATGTTGGCCTTGCTGTCATCATCCGTCCTGAAAAGGATGCAGGCTCCCGGCGACAATCGATGGAAGCCATCACTTGTCACAATAGATGATGGTGGTAGCAGAATTAGCTCGGGATACTTCCAGTTTTCAGCCCTGTGACGTGGAGGCTTCTGCTATGGGGCCAGTGCTGGAGTAACACAGCGGGTCAGGCAGCATCTCTGGAGGACATGGATCGGCAACATTTGAGTCAGGACCCTTCTTATGACCTCTGGCGATCCCCCCTCCACAGCTTCCAACCTTATATAGTTCCGCAATCCTGTATTAACCCTTTCATCTCCTTCCAAAAAATATATTGAGTGTGAAGAATGGTTCCACCCAAATATCAGCAATCCATGTCCTCCAGAGATGATGCCTGACCACTGAGATCCAACACCACTTTGTGTTTTACTGAAGATTCAAGCATCTGCATGAATGTGACTCAATTACATTCATAGCTATTGTTTATATGCATGTTCTGATCGATTCTCTTCAATTGTCACAATCATACTTTGTAATCTCTGAAACTGCAGAGTCTTGGAATTAATCTGTGCAAACCAGGCCTTCAGCATAGCATGCCCATTTTGACAATCAACTACCCATCTACACAAGTGACCAGTCTGAAGAAGGGTCTCGACCCGAAACGTCGCCTATCTCCTTCGCTCCTTAGATGCTGCTGCACCCGCTGAGTTTCTCCAGCTTTTTGTGTACCACCCATCTACACAATCCTATTTACCAGCAGGATGTGTAGGAAATAATTGCAGATGCTGGTTAAAATCAAAGGTAGACTCAAAATGCTGGAGCACTTCTGGAGAGAAGGAATGGGTGATGTTTCGGGTCGAGACCCTTCTTCAGACTTGACCCGAAACGTCACCCATTCCTTCTCTCCAGAGGTGCTGCCTGTCCTGCTGAGTTACTACAGCATTTTGTGTCCACCTTCGATTTAAATCAGCATCTGCAGTTCCTTCCTCTACCCTATTTTTCTAAAACGCTCCATCCCAGGCAATTGCTGGTGAATCTTCTCGCCACCCTCTCTGGTGCATCATGTCCAGCCTATGAACCTCAAACTGCACACAGCACTCTGTGTGATTTCCCTTTTGCAATTTTCCTCCCCTCCTTGCCTGAAGTTATTAACTATTGCTGCATCTGGAGATATTTGTTACTTTGACTCTTATGTGATTCCAGACATCACATTCGGCTGGAGATCAACACTCTACAACCTGGTTGTGTTTCTCACCGATATTCGTGAAAAGGGCCAGTTCACAAGGTTACAAACAGCAGCCCTGGTTGACCACATCCTCTCCGCTGAAGCTAACTTTTGAGCGCCTTCTAACGTGCTGGTTCAGATTACCTCTGAAAACATATGCTCATTGGCTGAGCTTTTCAGAGGTTCATAGTTCTCGGAGCAGAATTTGGCTATTCGCCCATCAAGTCTACTCCGCCATTCAATCATGGCTGATCAGTCTTTCCCTCTCAACCCCATTTTTTGCCTTCTCCCCATAACCCCTGACACCTGTACTAATCAAGAATCTGTCAATCTCCGCCTTAGAAATATCCATTGGCCTCCACAGCCGTCTGTGGCAATGAATTCCACAGATTCACCACCCTCTGACCAAAGAAATACCTCCTTTCTAAAGGTATGTCTGTTTTGGCCTCTAGTCCTACACTCTTCCACTGGTGGAAGCTGATTGGCAACAGAATATCGACCCAAGCACTTAGCCTGACCTGTATCGAAAGAATAGTCTTCCTTTGGGAGGAAGCATCTGTCTGCTTTGGAGTTTCAGCCACATTCAGTAATTAAATGATGCTGATGTATGGTGTTTAGTGGGGATCCAAGGAAGAACCTTCCCACCCAAGTGCGGTTGGAATCTGAAATGCATTGACTGCAAAGACAATTGGGGGCAGAGACTATTAGGATTGCGAGTTCTTTTATTTAAATACATATTTTTATTAGAAGTGTAAACACATAATAGCAACGGTTTGTTTACCAATTACATTCATACAAAGCTTCAGTTCTTTTTATAGAATCTTTTTTAAAGATACAACTGAAAAGAAAGATCTATAAACTAATAGAAAGGAAGGGATAAAGAGAAGAAGAAAAAAGGAGAGAAAAAAAAACAGGAGATAGTTTTGGAGATAGGTGCGTAGATTATAAGGCGTAGTTATTCATCCAATCCTGAGCTCGGGTTTCAGTCCAGCTTCTGTGTTGAACCAATTTACCTCTTGATTGCAAGTTCTATATGTAGTGTAGAAATCTCACATTGCTATCAGATTAATGTTCAGAGGTGAGAGCAGACTGTATGAAGAGGCTGCCCACAAACCCAGCTGAGAGCTGGGAGTTCGTCATGCTTCAGCTCACACAACGTTTCAAAGACCTCACCACTTTACAATACAGGAGAACGCACCACTTAAATGCAAAATGAAATTATATTCTAGATCAATCAGTAAATTCACAGTTCAAGATTCAGGTTCCAGTTCAGACACTTGAGCCCATAATCCAGTTGAGGGCAGCACTGACGGAGGAGTCCAAGGTGGAAAATACCCTCTTCCCGTCCTCTAAAATAAATTAATCAGTAAGATAGACACAAATGCTGGAGTAACTCAGCGGGACAGGCAGCATCTCTGGAGAGAAGGAATGGGTGACATTTCGTGTCGAGACCCTTCTTCACACTGCTTCAGACTTCTGCTAGTCTGAAGAAGGGTCTCGACCCGAAACATCACCCATTCCTTCTCTCCAGAGATGCTGCCTGTCCCACTGAGTTACTCCAGCATTTTATGTCTGTCTTCGGTTTAAACCAGCATCTACAGTTCCTTCATACTCATAAATGTCTCGGCATATCTGTTCAAGGATATTCATTCAACAGCCCTTCTTTAAACGTTATGCAGATTACTTGGCCAATCGTCTTAACATTGATTCTGAGACTTTGCTGTTTATTTTCAGTGCCCTCCATAATGTTTGGGACAAAGACCTATCATTTATTTATTTGCCTCTACTCCACAATTTGAGATTTGTAATAGAAAAAATCACATTGTCTCAAACATTATGGAGGGCACTGTATGTGACTCCATTACCTATTTGAATGTTGACAGCAAATTTAATAAACATTTGTTCAGTGACCAAATACTTTTTTGATAGCTTATGGAAGCAAGAGCCATACACAACATCTCCAAGATCTCAAGTGCCTTAACTATGTTTGGAGATCCCATGTCCTAGAGTTTTGAACTTATTTCCTTTTGGATCTCTTCAGAATTCCAAGGATGGAGTTAAATATCATCTGGAACATATAAAATGTTTGCAAGTTCAAATAAACCATATATTTATAATGTTCTTGTGAGACATCTATCCATTTTTTTTGGAACTTCTAAGCTGCTTGTTCCCAAGTTGCTGCCTCTCTCTGATGGCACAGATCCTGACCACCATCAGGTACAGTCTGAAGAAGGGTCTCGACCCGAAACGTCGCTTATTTCCTTCGCTCCATAGATGCTGCCTCACCCGTTTAGTTTCTCCAGCATTTTTGTCTACCTTCTGGTATATTTGTGTTTGTCTAAGAGGTTTGCCATCTTTGTATTCAATGCAGTGGATATAAGTTAATTATTTCTGGTCCAAGAGAAAGGCAAGATTTGAAAAGTAGTCATAGTTGCAATATGTGACAAGTGAGAATAAAATAAATTAAACGTGCCAGTAATAAACCTAAACTAACATCCAAACATGCACCTTCCGTTCACCTTTATCCTCTGGATGCTGATTGAATTTGGCTCCCAGGTGAGTAGTGCCTTAATTTTAAAATACTTAACCTTGTTTATTAATAAACTATGATCTTTCTGATCCCTGCAACTCTCAGTTTTGATCAAAAGATACTAGAGATACAAAGATATAAACCTCTATAATTTTTGGTTTTGATCCACTTCTCACCTCTATAATTACTCCAGCTTTAGAGACAGGGCGCTGGCTGGCAACACTCGATCCTCCGGAGTGAACTTCCTGAACTTTCTGTCCTATTACTTTCCCCCGACCCCGCCTAATATTGACATGTGTCAACAGACGTTTGCAGGAACAATGGGGCTTTGTAAGTGCTGGATAAGTCCACCTTTTAGCTGGGGGCAGCAGATGGCAGCCAAGAGCAGAAAGTTGCAAATGAAAGGTTTGCTGCCCGTTGTATTTCCCTCACAGATCCGTGAGACGGAGCTCTCGTCTTTATATTCTGCAAAATGTCCGATTTCCAATCTCCCGAGTTCTCACTTCGGCCTTGACCTCAAACCAACGCATTATGATTTAGACACAAGGATCTGTAGATGCTGATTTACAAAAAACCCACAAACAGCGCTGGAGTAACCACTCCAAAAGTTACTCCAGCAGTTTGTGTCCATTGTGATTTACTACGTTTGCTTGCTTTCAGTTTTTAAACTTTAAAAAGGTTTATTCTTCATAATTAAAGTTCAGAGTTAAAGTTATGTACTTTTTTTTTCATTTTCTCCAAGACTCCAATATCAACATCTGGTGAATCTGTGGAATTCTTTGCCACAGAAGGGTGTGGAAGCCGTCAGTGGATATATTTAAGACAGAGATAGATAGATTCTTGATTAGTACGGGTGTCAGGGTTTATGGAGATAAGGCGAGATAGATCAGCCATGATTGAATGGCAGAGTAGACTTGATGGGCCGAATGGCCTAATTCTGCTATCACTTATGTTCTTGTGAACATGCTGCCCGGTCAACTCTCATAATACTGAAACTCATGGGATTAAGGTAGGGTATTGACCTGGCTGTAGAGGGAAGGAAAAAAATGGGCAGCATTCAGGTTGGCAGCATGTGACCACTGGAGAGCCTGCAGGATCTGTTTCAGTGCCTCAACTGTTCACCATTTATAAATTATTTAGATAAGAGTGCAGAAATCCAAGTTTCATTATGACACAAATATAGCATTGTAAGCAGTAGACTAAGGAAGTGCAGGTGGAAGCCAACACAGGATGTGGATAGGCAGCGTTTTGGGTCGGGACACTTCTACCCTGATTGGAATCATAGCAGGGTCCCGAGTGGACGACAATCAGGGTAGAAGTGTCCCGACCCAAAACGCTGCCCATCCACATTCTCCAGAGATGCCGCCTGTCCCGCTGGGTTACTGCTGCACTCTGTGTTTTAGCATTGCAAGCAGTGTGGCAACTTTAAATTGGCAAGATGTATTTATAGATTAAGTGATTGAGCAAAACTGTGGGCAGTGGATTGCAACAGAAGCATAGATTGTCATCAAATTTGGACCTAGCAAATGGAACAGAGAATACTTTAAAAACTGGAAACCCTAAAGGTCACCATTGCTTTTCTCCAGAGATTAGATTAGGTTGGATTATTCAACTTTATTATCATTGTGCAGAGTACACGTACAGAGACAATGAAATGCTTTTTCACCATACAGCCATACGGATAAAAAAAAGAATAAGAACACAGAACACGATAGTCTATAACATAAACATCCCCACACAGCAGTGTCAAAGTTTCCCATTGTGAGGGAAGTTCAGTCATCCTCCTCTTTGATGCACTTTGTGGCGGGGCCTTCCGAGTCCCCCGCAGTTCAGGCCCGCTCGCCGGATGCTGGAACACCGACGTTGGAACGGAAGAACATCCTCAGCGGCTTGGACTCCGAATCGGCCACTTCCTACCGGAGTCCGCGGCTCCCGAAGTCCACAGGCCGAGCTGGGCGGAGATTCAACGCTGCCGGCCCTCAGCAAAGGGTCCCAGGACTCCGCGATGTTGGTCAGCCCCGCCCGCGCTGGGAGCTCCGCAACCCCATGTTGATGCAGCAAGCCCAACACTCCGGAGCTTCAAACGGCGATCCCAGGTAGGGCATCGCCCGCTCCGCAATGTATCCAGCGCTGCGCCACCGCTGCTGGAGCTCTGGTCCGGTCCCCGGCAGGAAAGGCCGCGCCAATCCAGTTGGTAGGCCGTGAGGAGGGGGGGGGGCGAGGACGCGACCCGGAGAATAGTCGCATCCTCACCAGGAGGTGACTGGGAAACGGTTTCCCCCTTACCCTACCCCCCTCCCCCACATAAAATACTACAAAAAAATCCTCCAAAACTTACTTTAACCAAACTTAAAAATTAAAAAAGATAGAAAAACAAGACTGCAGGCAGAGGCTACCATCATGCGTCGCCCCTAGATGCTGCCTGTCCCGCTGAGTTACTCCAGCATTTTGTGTCTACGGTTTATACCAGCATCTGCCGTTCCTACACAGCGCTAAACTACTATCTACCTCATTGATAAACCACGGGCTCTCTTTGATCGGACTTTACTGGCTTTACCTTGCACCAAACATGACTCCCTTGTCATGTATCTGTACACTGTAAATGGCTCGAATGTAATCATGTATTGTCTTTCTGCCGACTGGTTAGCACACAACTAAAGCTTTTCACTGTACCTCGGTACACGTAACTATAAACTAAACTGAATTGAGGTTGATACCAGGCTTCAGAAAGTAGACATTTCAGGAAACAAGATCATACAAATCAGTGTATTCACTAGAATTTTGGTTAATTTTAATGATGTTTTCAGGATAACTTGGTAAGTTAAAGAGAAAAGTTGATTTCTGCTGTTTGGGCAATTTTCAAGTCGAATAATTAATATGAAGTCATCCACGGGCGAATTTAGGAAATGTCTAATTTCCTGTTTTTTTTTGCACAAATATCTTGTTTTTTTGGAGGGTGTTGTTTCTGGACTGAAACTGCTTTTACAATGAGAAAGAAACAAACTACTGGAGGAACTCATGACCAAGATCATATTGAATGGCGGTGCAGGCTCGAAGGGCCGAAGGGCCTACTCCTGCACCTAGTTTCTATGTTTCTAACCCCAGGCAGTATCTGTGAATAGAAGTGAACAGATGATGTTTCAAGTCTGGACCCTTCATCGGTCTATAAAAGGGTCCTGGCCCAAAACATCATCTGTCCATTTCCTTCCAAGATGCTGCCTGACCCGCTGACTTCCTCCAGCAGTTTAATATTTGCTCAAGATCCCTCATCTGCGATCTCTTGTGCCACTCGATTTACCCAGTGGGCATAGAAACATAGAAAATGGAAGCAGGAGTAGGCCATTCGGCCCTTCGAGCCAGCACCGCCATTCAATATGATCATGGCTGATCATCCAAAATCATTACCCCGTTCCTGTTTTCTCCCCCCTATCCCTTGATTCCCTTAGCCCTAAGAGCTAAATCTAACTCTCTCTTGAAAACATCGAGTGAATTGGCCTCCACTGCCTTCTGTGGCTGAGAATTCCACAGATTCACAATTATCTGGGTGATAGTTTTTCCTCATCTCAGTCCTAAATTGCCTCCCAGGTGCTATACTGGAAGTTTGACAATGTTTACATTTATCAAGCCAATTAACCTCTAAACCTATATATTTTTAGAATGTGGGAGGAAACCGAAGATCTCGGAGAAAACCCACGCAGGTCACGGGGAGAACGTGCAAACTCCGTACAGACAGCGCCCGTAGTCGGGATCGAACCTGGGTCTCCGGCGCTGCATTTTGCTGTAAGGCAGCAACTCTACTGCTGCGCCACGTCCCCTCTTCCTTATGCCAAGCACCATTCCCACTTGGCATGTGGTTGGGGTGATGTCCCTTCCCTTGTTTGAGGAGCGTCTCCACCAGACTCTGCTCCCCCCAATGTCCAGCAGCGGTTGGCCCCTAGACTCTGGCCTCCACCACAGAGCCTTAGCGTTGGCTGTCCCTCAGCACGTACTCCTGCAGTCCGGAGCGGGCCAGTCGACAACATTCCCTGACGGACAGCCCAGAGAAGTTCACCAATCAGTTGGTAACACTGACTTGCAAGTTCAGAAAGGCCAACTCATTCTCCTAGATAAGACATTGAATAATGGGAAAAATATTAAAATGCACTTGAAATAATTCAACAAAACCATTTTCTCGCATCACCACTGATGTTCTTTGACTGCTGTACTCACCTTTTTGCACGTTTGAATAAGATCAACCTTCATTCTGCTAAACACCAAGTAATGGTAAGTGCGGGTGTCAGGGGTTATGGGGAGAAGGCAGGAGAATGGGGTTGAGAGGGAAAGTTAGATCAGTCATGTTTGAAAGGCGGAGTAGACTTGTTGGGCCGGATGGCCTAATCCTGCTCCGTCAACTTATGAATGCAAACCCAAACTGTCTAACCTCTCTGGATAGGACAAGCACCGACCCAAGAATTAGCGGGTGTATCGATGGCCTCCCATGCTATGAAAGTCCTTTTGTAGTTACGGGGTCCACAACTGTGTACAGTACTCCGGGATTGGCCTCAGCAACACGCTGTACAACTGCAACAAAACCTGCCCCCGATTCAGCTCCAACCCCTTTGCACTAATGGTCAACTTGCCGTTTGCTTTCCCAACTACTTGTTGGACCTGCCTGATAACTTGTGGTGATTCATGTGCTGGATCTCCTGAACTCCAATCACTTCCAGTCACTTTCCATTAAGATAATAATCTGCCTTTTGATTGAAGTGTATGACCTCATACTTTCCCACACTGTACTCCATTCACCATGACTTCACCCAATTATTCAATCTATCTACAACCTACAACAAATCGTAATGTTATCCCAACACGCCCTTACACCCATTTCCGTATATTTGCCAAACTTTAAAACCTTACATTTAGTGGAACCTTAATCCTTAGTGTTACAACACTATACTACAATCCTGAGAACCATATTCTGCACTCTGTATCTTACCCTTTGCTCCACCTACTGTACTTGAGATTGACGAATGTATTTATGTAATACATTACCCGATCTTAGACACAAATGCTGGAGTATCACAGCGGGACAGGCAGCATCTCCAGAGAGAAGGAATGGGTGATGTTTTGGGTCGACACCCTACTTCAGACAGTGGGTCAGAGGATAGTCTACATCTCGTATCTCCTTTTCTTCTGACGCCCAGTCTGAAGAAGGGTCTCGTCCCGAAACATCACCCATTCCTTTTCTCCAGAGATGCTGCCTGTCCCGCTGAGTTACTCCAGCATTTTGTCTATCTTTGTTTAAACCCGCATCTGCTGTTCCTTGTTACACATATTATCTGATCTGTTTGACGAGCATGCAAAACAAAGCTTTACACTGTACCTTGGTCCACATGACAATAATACATCTAGATTTCAATCTTTGTTCCTTCATCCATTAATGTTAATAGTAAACAATTGAGGCCAATGTACTGGTCCTAAACAAGGGTATCGACCCAAAACGTCATCCTGCCATGTTCTCCAGAGAAGCTGCCTGGCCCGCTGAGTTATTCCTGCACTTTGTGTCTTTTTTTGCAATTAAAGTTCTTTGTTTCTACATTTCACTGCTTTATTGCAAAATCTCCTCAAGGTATGCCTACTTTGAAGAAGTTCTCCTTTCTCTCACGAGAACAGTCAGAAAAAGGGTCCCCATTCAAGACCTCACCTAACCATGTTCTCCAGAGATGCTGCCTGGCCCACTGAGTTACTCCTGCACTTTGTGTCCTTTTTTTTTTAGCTAGAATGCTGTCTGGATTAGAAAGTATTATAAGGAGAGGTTGGATAAACTTCTCAGGAGCATCAGAGGTTGAGGGGAGACCTGATAGAAGTGTATAAAAGTGTGAGAAGCATAGATAGTGTGGACAGTCAGAGCATTTTCCAAGTATGGAAATGTCAAAGACTAGAGGGCATAACCTTAAGGTGAGAGGGGCAAAGTTTAAAGGAGATATGCGGGGCAAATTTCTTTACACTGAGGGTGGTGGGTTCCTGGAACGTGCTGCCAGGGGTGGTGGTGGAGGCAGATACAATAGTGGATTTTATAATGCTTTCAGTGAGGCACATGGATATGGAGGGAATGGAGGGATAGGGATCATGTGAAGGCAGAGATTAGTTTAGCTTGGCATTATAGAGTCATAATCACAGAGTGATATAGTGTGGAATCAGGCCCTTCGGCCCAGCCTGCCCACTCCGGCCAACAAGTCCCAGCTACACTAGTCCCACCTGTCTGCACTGTGCTTGGTCCATATCCCTCCATACCTGTCCTATCCATGTATCTGTCTAACTGTTTGTCAAATGTTGGGATAGCCCCAGCCTCAACTTCCTCATCTGGCAGCTTGCTCCATACACCCACCACCCTTTGTGTGAAAAAGTATGTTCACATTGTGGGCCGAAGGGCCTATTTTTGTGCTTTGCAGTTCTATATTCTATTCCTCGGTTCCAAATTAAGGAGCACAGGCCAATGAGTGCTGTTCTTGTTAGCAGTGTCACTGGCATGTGAGTCACCACAGAAAAGCTTGCAGTCTCCAGCGCCCGCAGTAAGGTTGTACACACCAAGGTCATGCTGTTGTTTTAACTTAATATTCAAGATTCAAGAGAGTTTATTGTCATGTGTCCCAGATAGGACAATGACATTCTTGCTTTGCTTCAGCACAACAGAACTTAATATTAGTACCTTAACTAACTAACTTAATATTAGTTAGGGAAAAAAACAATAAGTTTACAGCTTGAAATAGAAATTGTAATTTTATAGAACCTATCATTCCCCAAATATCTCACAACCATTTAATTGCCTTTAAAAAAAAAAATTATCAAACGCACTGCTATAATGTAAGGGGCATTGTGAAGAACAGACTCCAACAGAAATGCAGTTATGGTCATTTCAGTTCTGTTGGTTTACCGATACGGAATGACTCAGAGAGGAAGAAAATGTTTAACATAGAAACATAGAAAATAGGTGCAGGAGTAGGCCATTCGGCCCTTCGAGCCTGCACCGCCATTCAATATGCTCATGGCTGATCATCCAACTCAGTATCCAGTACCTGCCTTATCTCCATACCCCCTGATCCCTTTAGCCACAAGGGCCACATCTAACTCCCTCTTAAATATAGCCAATGAACTGGCCTCAACTACATTCTGTGGCAGAGAATTCCACAGATTCACCACTCTGTGTGAAAAAATGTTTTTCTCATCTCGTTCCTAAAAGACCCCCTTATCCTTAAACTGTGACCCCTTGTTCTGGACTTCCCAAACATCGGGAACAATCTTCCTGCATCTAGCCTGTCCAACCCCTTAAGAATTTTGTACGTTTCTATAAGATCCCCCCTCAAACTTCAGCACAGCAGAACTTAATATTAGTACCTTAACTAACTAATTAACTTAATATTAGTTAGGGAAAAAAAACTGTAAGATTACAGCTTGAAATAGAAATTGTAATTTTATAGAACCTATAAGATCCCCCCCTCAAACCTCAGCACAGCAGAACTTGATATTAGTACCTTCACTAACTAATTAACTTAATATTAGTTAGGGAAAAAAAACTGAAAGATTACAGCTTGAAATAGAAATTGTAGTTTTATAGAACCTATAGGATCCCCCCTCAAACTTCAGCACAGCAGAACTTAATATTAGTACCTTAACTAACTAATTAACTTAATATTAGTACCGTAACTAACTAATTAACTTAATATTAGTTAGGGAAAAAAACTGTAAGATTACAGCTTGAAATAGGTTCTATAAAATTACAATTTCTATCAGGGCCTGTCATTCCCCAAATATCTCACAACTATTTAATTGCCTTTTTATTTAATTGTCAAAAGGACTGCTATAATGTAGGGAGCTATTTAATGTAGACTGCTATAATGTAGACTGCTATTTAATTGCCTTTTTATTTAATTGTCAAAAGGACTGCTATAATGTAGGGAGCATTGTGAAGAACAGACTCCAACAGAAATGCAGTTATGGTCATTTCAGTTCTGTTGGTTTACCGATACGGAATGACTCAGAGAGGGAGAAACAATTTAACATGGGGTCCTTTATAAATGATAACATGAGATGTAAAAGCAGAGTGTTTATATGGGAGCCTGGAGTGTGTGTGGCCTTGAACTCGGCGCCTTCTGTGCTGAGTCTGGTCTGGAGAGCAACGAGGGAGCTGCAGTACAGGGCGGGGGCAACAGGGGGCGCGGCCGGGGAGGGAGGGAGGGAGGGGAAGGGTGGATAGAGGGGTGGGGTGGAGGAGGGGTGGGGAGGGGAGGGGAGGGGAGGGGGGGGGGAGGGGAGGGGTGGAAGAGGGGAGGGGTGGAGGTGGAGAGGAAGGAAGCGGAGAGAGAGAGTGTGTGAGAGAGAGTGAGGCAAAGGGCTGCACGGCCCCAACATGTCCACGTCGGACGAGGCGGACGGGCTTGGCGCCATCAGGCCGCACTATGGCTGTGAGTACCCGGGTTAGGGGGGGGGGGGGGGTCGCGCTGTGTCTCCCCCCACACACGGCAGGCAGGGGGCGGCACTGAGCGGGCGGCCTCCTCCCCTCACCCCCCCCCCCCCTCATCCTCACTCCCACCCTCCCTCCTACCCTCCCTCCTCTCACGCCCCGACTCCCGCCTTTCCTCACCCCTCTCTCTCTCTCTCCTCTCTCGGGCGGCTCGCTGCCGGTGCGCGGCCCCGGGGAGGGGCTGATGGCGGGAAACCCTCTCCCAGTCCAGAAACCCAGTGGGAATAACAGTGAGAGAGAGACAGTGGGTGGGAGAGAGACAGGTAGAGAGACAGAGATACATATACAGAGAAAGTGAGAGAGGGAGGGAGAGAGAGGCAGACAGAGGAGAGGGAGGGAGATAGAGAGGGAGAGAGAGACACACAGAGGAGAGAGAGGGAGAGAGAGAGGGAGAGAGAGAGGGAGGGAGAGAGAGAGAGACAGGAGAGGGGGAGAGAGAGAGAGAGAGAGACAGGAGAGGGAGAGAGAGATAGAGAGAGAGGAAGGGAGAGAGAGAGACAGGAGAGGGGGGAGAGAGAGAGAGAGGGGGAGAGGGAGAGAGAGACAAACAGACAGACAGACAGAGAGAGACAAACAGACAGAGAGAGAGACTGGGAGGGGGGGAGAGATACACAGACAGACAGAGAGAGAGAGAGAGAGAGAGACAGACAGAGAGACTGGGAGCAGAACTGAGCCCAGCAAGGGAAGTAGACACAAAAAGCTGGAGTAACTCAGCGGTGAGGCAGCATCAATGGAGAGAAGGAATGGGCGACGATCCTGACACTGACAGGATCTCTTCCTTCTGTATTTTTCAAATCTAACCATCATCTATCAAACTTTGATTTGGAAACTTCAGTAGATCTCCCACCCCAACAGGTCGTCCCCTGAGCAGGCCAAGTGGGCCCAGCAGCCTTGGGCTCTGTTTCCAATAGCCTGGCTAAGTTTACCTCTCCTGGGCACCCTCTTTGATAACTTCTCTGGTAAAGGCCTCAAATATTTGTTTCTTCACTAGATGCCCACCCAATTTGATCTTGGGTATTAGAAAATTAAACTGATGCATTTGACATGTTCTAATTTAACTCTTTCCATCCTGGCTTTCCTGCACCAACCCTTTGTAAAGATCTTTTAAATAAATGGGTTGTTTGCAGCGAGAGAGAGAAGGAGCTGTGTGGTGGAAACTCATTAGATGGGAGTTGAGGGGAGGGAGAGTTTCAGTGATTATCTACTAGGGAATCTTAGGACATAGACCAGCACAGGAACAGTCCCTTCAGCCCATCAAGTATGTGCTGAGCATGATGCCAATTTAAACAGATGCCTATTCATGTGTCTGTCTAAATATCTCTTAAACGTTGCTCTCATGTCTGCCTCCATTTCCTTTAGCATCACATTCCAGGCACTCTGGGTCATAAAACATGCCATAAATCTCCTTTGTACATTCCCCTTCTCAACTTCAAACTATGTCTTCTAGTGTTTGGCGTTGCCACCTTAGGACGGAAACAAGGTTCTAACAGTCTACCCTTTCTTTGGCTCTCATAGTTTTCTATACTTCGATCAGGTGTCCCCTCAGCCTCTGCTCCAGTGAAAACGACAGAGGTTCACCCAACCTCTTCCTGTATCTTAAACTCTCCAATCCAGGCAGCTCTCTGGTAAACCACTTCTGCACCCTCTCCAAAACTTCAATTTCCTTCCTTAAATTGGGCAACCTGATCTGCAAAGGGGGAGAAATGCTGCCTGTCCCGCTGAGATATTCCAGCATTTTGTGTCTATTTTAGGTTGAAACCAGCATCTGCAGTTGCTACCTGCACCAAAATGTCACCTATTCCTTCTCTGCAGAGATGCTGTCTGACCCGCTGAGTTACTCCAGCTTTTTGAGTCTCACTAGGGAGAAATGTAAGGTCCCCTAAGAATTGTCATGGAGGTGTGATTGTGAGGATAAGGCTCCGTCATTTGCCAGTCTGTTGTTAGAAGTTGATGGCAGCAAAGAGGTTGAGAACATATCAGGGCCAACAGGGGTGGGGTATAATAATGTCACAAAATGGTGGTAATAATGGTTTGAGATTGGAGGAGTCTTTGGAGGATATGTGCGGGTAGGGCAGGGAGAGCCAAGAGGAGGGATTTGAGACGGTGGCACAGCGGTAGAGTTGCTGCCTTACAGCGAATGCAGCACCGGAGACCTGGGTTTGATCCCGACTACGGGTTCTGTCTGTACAAAGTTTATACATTCACCCCGTGACCTGCGTGGGTTTTCTCCGAGATCTTCGGTTTCCTCCCACTCTCCAAAGACGCACAGGTTTGTCTGTAATATAAATTGGATTGGTAAATCTAAAACTTATCCCCCGTGGGTGTAAGATAGTGTTAGTGTGCGGGGATCGCTGGTCGGCGTGGACCCGGTGGGCCGAAGGGCCTGTTTCTGCGCTGTATCTCTAAACTAAACTAAACTTTACTGTTAGTGCAGTCGATGTCCCTGCCATTTTCCATGTCTTTAGTTTAATTCAGAAATACCCTGGAAAGCTGCCCGTCAGTCCTCCGGGTCCACGCACACCAGCAAACACCATTCACACTAGTTCTACGTTATCCAACACCCTACGCACACAGGGCAATTTACAGAGGGCCAATTAGCCATAAAACGTGCACATCTTTGAGATGTGGGAGGAAACTGGAGCTTGTGCGAATCTCGTGAAGATCATAAGATACGGGAGCAGAATTAAGCCATTCGGCCCATCAAGTCTACTCCACCATTCAATCATGGCTAATCTCTGCCTCCTAACCCCATTCTCCTGCCTTCTCCCTACAACCTTTGACGCCCGTACTAATCAAGAACCTGTATTAGTAACGCAGTGTTCCTCATGCGTCAAGCAAGTTGCAAACGTGCAAGTGATTAGGAGATGTTTGCTGAGGCAAAGTGGGAGTGAGGTTTCACTTTTGGTTGCCAAGTCGTGTTGCCTTGGGTTTGGAAGCCATTTTGTTTCTCTCGGTTTTCTCCCATCTGGGGAGAGCACCAGAGCTCTGCTAGCACCTCATCCTGTAGGTGGGACTGACATATGATCAAAGAATGGGTCGAGTGGGCATGTATTCACTGCAATTTAGATGGCTGAGAGGGGGTCTTATAGAAACATATAAAATTCTTAAGGAATTGGACAGGATAGATGCAGGAAAAATTGTTCCCCTTGTTGGGGGAGTCCAGAACCAGGAGTCACAGTTTAAGAATAAGGGGTAGACCATTTAGGACTGAGATGAGGAAAAGATTCTTCACCCAGAGAGTTGTGAATCTGTGGAATTCTCTACCACGGAAGGCAGTGGAGGTCAATTCACTGGATGTTTTCTTTCAGACTGGAAAAGGGTCCCGACCTGAAACGTCACCCATTCCTTCTCTCCAGAGATGCTGTCTGTCCCACTGAGTTACTCCAGCATTTTGTGTCTATCTTGACTCTTGACAGTCTAAAAAGGGTCTCGACCCGAAACGTCACCCATTCCTTCTCTCCAGAGATACTGCCTGTCCTGCTGAGTTACTCCAGCACTTTGTGTCTATCTTCGGTGTAAACTCGCATATGCAGTTCCTTCCTACAACCGTTCCCTCACCTTCTGTGATGTGGGGAAGGCACAGATTCCTAAAACATTCCGATCTCCGAGCTGTTATCATGTGTAGGGTGTAAACATCCCAGTAAATTCCAGACAGCATTCTGCAGTGGCACCTGTGAGATGATTAAAAGGTAATCTTGGAGCTGGTAGCATGAGATGGAACAGCGAACCCTCCCTTGCCTGAGGTGCAGGGATCAATTGTGGCTCTGCTCACGTCCTAGCTGGGACCTTCCCAAGACTGAGCCCCCGCATCCCCTGGTGAGTGGTCATGAGATGCCCTCTGCCCAGACACATGTCTGAAGAAGGGTCTCGACCGGAAACATCACCTGGCTAACGGAATCAAGGGATATGGGGAGAAAGCAGGAACAGGGTACTGATTTTGGATGATCAGCCATGATCATATTGAATGGCGGTGCTGGCTCAGTGCCAAATGGCCTACTCCTGCACCTATTTCCTATGTTTCTATATTTCTATCTAAACTAAGGACAGTGGTCAACATTTATGTGATGGGCTGAAGAGCCTGTGTCTGCATTGCAGTTCTGATCCTACACTACAGACAAACGGCGGATCAATATTTTTCCTGTGTTTATTTTCTCCCTGTTTGTTTTCTAGCTGTTATGGATAATGAGCGGCTCACGGCTGAGGAGATGGACGAACGCAGGAGGCAAAACATTGCCTACGAGTACCTGTGTCACCTGGAGGAAGCCAAGCGGTGAGGCCCTCTCTCGTTCCCCGGCCATCGCCACTGTGAAGCCGACAGTCAGACGTCAGGCTGTTGTTTCCACTGTGGGCTTTAGTAGATTGTACCTGGATGTACTGGGATGTCAGACTGTTGTTGGGCTTTGGGATTGGTGTGTGTAACCAGTTACAGTCGGATGTCAGGCTGCTGTTCCACTGTGGGCTTTGGTAGATTGTACCTGGTTACAGTCAGACGTCAGGCTGTTGTTTGCCGGTGGGTTTTGCCGATTGTACCTTGTCACAGTGTCGTCCGACCCATAAGGTCGTAAGTGATAGGAGTGGAATTAGGCCATTCAGCCCATCACATCTACTCCAGCATCCAATCATCTATCTCTCCCTCCCAACCCCATTCTCCTGCCTTCTCCCCATAACCCCTGACACCCGTACTAATCAAGAGCCTGTAAATCTCCGCCTTTTGAATACCCGTTGCCTTGTCCTCCACCTCCGTCTGTGGCCATTGCCAGTTGGAACCTGCAGTGCTGAGCACCGGAAATGAAGGCGGATGTCAGCGACAGATTTAGAATCAGGGGCAGGGCAGGGCTGCAGGAACCTGCTCGTGTAGAGCAGTGAAGCAGTGAAGCTCGGGAGATTGTGTTAGAATTGCCGGTCGAGGCAGGGTCACGAGCTAGAGGAGTAGAATTAGGCCATTCGGCCCGTCGAGTTCACTCCACCATTCAATCATAGCTGATCTCTGCCTCCTAACCCCATTCTCCTGCCTTCTCCCCATAACCCTTGACACCTGTTCTAATCAAGAATTTGTCTATCCCTGCCTTACAAAAATCCACTGACTTGGCCTTCACAGCCTTCTGTGGCAATGAGTTCGACAGATGAACTACCCTCTGACTACAGAAGGGTGTGAGAGGGGTGAAACGTGGGAAGGGGACTGATTCAGCGCCTCTTGTCGAGGGTCTCTGGTCCCTGGGGGTGAGCCAGTGAGCGGCGTGTTGTGCGTGACTGCTGCAAGTCTCTGTGACGTGGGACTGACTGCAAGAGGAAGCTGTTGTCATTGAAACAGAACTCGGCAAGCTTGGCTGCCCACGCTGAGAGACGGTGCAGCAAGGTGTCCTGGCATTCCTGTGGCACCTCTCCCATCCCTCTCGGCACAGTCCGGGAGCATTTAACAGCCAGCGGGGCACGCACACTCGGGACAATGTACATTTATACCGAGCCAATTAACTTACAAACCTGAACGTTTTTGAAGTGTGGGAGGAAACCAAAGATCTCGGAGAAAACTCATGGGAGAACGTACAAACTCCGCACAGACAGCACCCGTGGCCAGGATGGAACCCGGGTGTCTGGCGCTGTGAGGCAGCAACTGTACCACTGCGCCCCCGGGCTGCACCACAACGAGAAGTTGCTTCCTTGGAAAGAGTCGGGATGGCCGATATATCCTCCCGGTGGGAGTTTGGTGGGCATTCCAGGAACTTTTACTGCTTTGAAAGGAAGTGAAGGGTTTCCTGAAGGGACTCCAGTTAGTGTGTGTTGTGTTGGAAGGCGCACATTAAGGACAGAGTGCTCGTAGAAAGTTGGGCAGTGCGCAGAGAACTGTTTACATAGACAGAGGAGGTCACTGCTCATCAGACACAGGAAGACAACACACAAAAGACAGACACAAAGTGCTGGAGTAACTCAGCGGGTCAGACGGCATCTCTGGAGAAAAATAATTGGTGACTTCTGCAGACTTCTCGACCCGAAACGTCACCCATTCCTTCTCTCCAGAGATGCCGCCTGTCCCGCTGAGTTACTCCAACATTTTGTGTCTACAGTTTAAATCAGCATCAGCTGTTCCTTCCTACATTGCGAAGAAAGACAATAGGTGCAGGAGTAGGCCATTCGGCCCTTTGAGCCAAGGCAGCCATTCATATGGATTTAAGAGCGTGATAGAGCTCTAGGGGCTGGTGGAATCAAGGGATATGGGGAAAAGGCAGGCACGGGTTATTGATAGGGGACGATCAGCCATGATCACAATGAATCGGCTTGTACTCGCTGGAATTTATAAGATTGAGGAGGAATCTTATAGAGACTTACAAAATTCTTAAGGGGTTGGACAGGCAAGGTGCAGGAAGATTGTTCCCGATGTTAGGTGTCACAGTTTAAGGATAAGGGAGAAGTCTTTTAGGACCGAGATGAGAAAATCATTTTTCACACAGAGAGTGGTGAATCTGTGGAATTCTCTGCCACAGAAGGTAGTTGAGGCCAGTCATTGGCTATATTTAAGAGAGAGTTAGATGTGGCCCTTGTGGCTAAAGGGATCAAGGGGTATGGAGAGTATACGTAGGCAGGAACGGGGAACTGATTGGAGATGATCAGCCATGATCATATTGAATGGCGGTGCAGGCTCGAAGGGCCGAATGGCCTACTCCTGCACCTATTTTCTAGGTTTTCTATGTATCAATGTGATCATGACTGATCATCCCCAATCAGTTCCCCGTTCCTGCCTTCTCCCCATTCCCCCTGACTCCGCTATCTTTAAGAGCTCTATCTAGCTACTGACCCGAGTCGTCGGCTGTCCGTTGCTTCCACAGTTGCTGCCTGACCCAGGCAAATGGGACAGGCTAGGATGGGGCATCTTTGTCGATGTGGATGAGTTATTACGACTCCGTCTCTCCCGGGGAGGCAATGTAAGCAGTGGAGGGAGAGTCCATGCCGGTGGGGGAGGTGACTCCAGTCTAAGGGAGGAGGTACAGGAGCAGTGTGTTGTAGTGGCGACAGAGAACATCAGCTGGTAATGCAGGGACATGGAGCTAAACTTTGAATGAGATCAGTTTTCAGGGAATTGGCCATGAAATCACTGTCTGAAAAACTCAGCGAATTGTGTCTCTGTTAGTGTCTGATATTGATCAATGTCTCAAATCAATGACTCTTCTCTCCTCTTTTCTCTCCTCTTTTCTCCCCTTCCACCCCTCTCTTTTCTCCCCCCTTCTCCCTCTTTTTTTTCTTCCCTCTTCTCTCCCCCGCCCATCCTCCTCTTCCCCCTCTCTCCCCCAGTGCAGGCTGGACTGATGGAGCCTGCCCTGCGTCTCAGTCACACTCTGAGAGCCGTTCTAAATATAGCAGCTGAGCTGTGGTTTGGGCTGGAGACGATGCCAGGGCTCAGTGATGGAGGAGCTGTGGAACTCATGAGTCAGCCTTGTTTCCGCCTGTGACTCTCCCACCTCCACTCCCTTTACTACACGCACACTGTCGCCACATTGGAGGCCTTCTGTTCTGGACCTTCTTTCCGATGATCTCCTATCACCACCTCAACCCTCTTCTTCCTGGAATCAGGCTTTGCTGTGCTCAATATCAACCTGTGTTTCTGCTGCATCTTTAACTCAGTAACTCATCTTTCACAGGACTGAACTAGCACTGCTCCATGTGGGGATATGCCACGGTTGACAGGGAGGAAGCTTCAAGCCTTAGACAAAAACACAGAGCTGGAGGAACCCAACAAGTCAGACAACATCTGTGGAGGTGCACGCAACATTCTGGAGTAATGTGCAGGAAGGAACTGCAGGTGCTGGTTTAAACCTGAAGATGGGTCTCGACCCGAACCATCACCCATTCCTTCTCTAGAGACACTGCCTGTCCCGCTGAGTTACTCCAGCAGTTTGTGTCTACCTTTGGTGTAAGCCAGCATCTGTAGTTCCTTCCTACACGTCTATAGAGTTAATGGATGGGTGATGTTTCAGGTCAGGACCCTTCTTCAGGCGTGAACCAAACTACGGTCCGTTCCCTCCACAGGTGCTGCCTGAAGCACTGGGCTCCTCCAGCACTTTGTTTTGTTCAGGATTCCAGCATCTGGAATCTGGGCATCACGGTGTCGCAGCGGTAGAGTTGCTGCCTCACAGCGCCAGAGACCCAGGTTCCATCCTGACTACGGGTGCTGTTTGCACGGGGTTTGTACATTCTCCCTGTGACCGCGAGGGTTTTCACCAGATGTGGCTCCAAAGTCGTACAGGTTTATAGATTGCGAATTGTAAATTGCCTCTAGTGTACGGGGTGATCGCTGGTCAGCACGGACTCGGTGGACCGAAGGGCTAAACAAGCACAACATCGCATGGGGATATACCAGGGTTGGCACAGACAAAGGTTCAGGTCTTAGACAAAATCAGTGCTGGAAGAACTCAGCGTGTCAGTCAGCATCTGTGGAGGTAATGGCTGGGTGGTGATTCAGGTCAGGAACCGTCTTCAGTCCCAATCCAAAGGAAATTGTTCCCAGTCCATTCCCTCCACTGATGTTGCCTGACCCACTGGGTTCCTCCAGCACTTTGTTATGTTCAAGATTCCAGCGTCCTCGAGTCCATGTTTTTCCAAGCGTTGGACTTGGTTGGTGTTTTCCTGAATTACAGGAAGCTCCTGGTTGAGACCAAAGGAGGGACTTGGAACTGGGTGGAAGGTTCACGTTAGAGTCAAATTAGGCCATTCGGCCCATCGAGTCCACTCTGCTATTCAATCAGGGCTGATCTCTGCCTCCTAATCCCATTTTCCTGCCTTCTCCCCATAACCCTTGACACCCTTTCTAATCAAGGATCTATCTATCTCTGCCTTACAAATATCCAGTGGCCTGACTCCACGGTCCTATGTGGTAATGAGTTTCACAGATTAACTACCCTCTGACTAAAGAAGTTACTCCTCACCTCCTTCCGAAAAGAGTGCCCTTCAATTCTGTGGTTGAGAGGCGGGTACAGAGAGGAGAGAAATGAAAGGAGAGCGTGCTGGGATGAGATATCAGGCGGGCTTCCGTTGCAACCCACCGAGGCACAGCTGACTCAGGAACCCCCGCGGCACTTCCTCACCAGCAAGGCACTTCCTGCAGTGTGCTTGCTTCAAGCAGTGCAGAGCAACCTCCCTCCGACAGCAATGTGGCGGGTGGGATCCATGAGATTCATCTCACCAGCTGTCACCAGCCTCCAGAGTCATTCCAACATGTGGGAAGAAACTGCAGACGCTGGTTTAGACACAAAATGCTGGAGTAACTCAGCGGGTCAGGCAGCAATTCTGGAGAGAAGGAAAGGGTGACGTTTTGGGTCGAGACCCTTCCTCAGACTGATGTCGGGAGTGGGCGGGACAGAGATAGAATGTAGTCGGAGACAGTGAGACTGGTGGGAGAACTGGGGAGGGGATGGAGCGAGAGGGAAAGCAAGGGCTACTTGAAGTTAGAGGTCAATGTTCATACCGCGGGATGTAAGCTACCCAAGTGAAATATGAGGTACTGCTCCTCCAATTTGCGCTGGGCCTCACTCTGACAATGAAGGAGGTCCAGGACAGAAAGGTCAGATTGGGAATGGGAGGGCGAGTTAAAGTGCAGAGCAACCGGGAGATCAGGTAGGTTAAGGCGGACTAAGCAGAGATTCAGCGAAATAATCGGCGAGCCTGCGCTTGGTCTCGCCGATGTACAGGAATTGACACCTGGAACAGCGGATACAGTAGATGAGGTTGGAGGAGGTGCAAGTGAACCTCTGCCTCACCTGGAAAGACTGTTGGGGTCCTTGGATGGAGTCCAGGGGGGTGGTAATGGGACAGGTGTTGCATCTCCTGCGGTTGCAGGGGAAAGTAACTGGGGAGGGGGTGGTTTTTGGTGGGAAGGGACGGTTGACCAGGGAGTTGCGGTGGGAGCGGTAGAAATGGGTGGAGTTGGGAAGATGTGGCCAGTAGTGGGATCCCGTTGGAGGTGGCAAAAGTGTTGGGGGATTATATGCTGTATGCAACGGCTGGTGGGGTGGAACGTGAGGACAAGGGGGACTCTGTCCTTGTTATGAATGTGGGGGGGGGGGGGGGAAGCAAGAGCGGAGCTGTGAGATATCGAGGAGAGCCTCATCTATAATGGAAGAGGGGAACCCCTGTTCCCCAAAGAACATGCTGTCTGGGGTGGTGGTGGAGGCACCATTGTGGTGTTTAAGAAACTTCTAGACAGGCACATGGATATGTAGGGAATGGAGGGATTGCGTGCAGGCAGAGGAGATTGGTTTAACTCGCCACAGACATTGTGGGCTGAAGGGCCTGTTCCTGTGCTGTAGTGTTCTATGAACCTATCCAGTGCACTCCCTCCCGCGTTGTGACTGCTGTTCCCTGAATACAATGATCAGCAGTTGTCGTCTCACTCTTTGCTGTCATAACCCTGAGCCCTGGAGCTCTTTCCTTGAACCTCTCCGTTCATCACAAACAAGTGCGATCTCCCTGAAATATCTTCCATCGTTGGCACGGTGGCGCAGCGGTAGAGTTGCTGCCTCACAGCGCCAGAGACCCGGGTTCGATCCCGACTACGGGCGCTGTCTGTACGGAGTTTGCACGTTCTCCCCGTGACCTGCGCGGGTTTTCTCCAAGATCTTCGGTTTCCTCCCACACTCCAAAGACATACAGGTTTGTAGGTAAATTTGGCTTGGTAAATGTACAAACTATCCCTAGTGTGTGTAGGATTGTGTTAATATGCGGGGATCGCTGGTCGGTGCGGACCCGCTGGGCTGAAGGGCCTGTTTCCGCGCTGTATCTCTAAGCTAAAAGATCTTTCACAAGCAGCCAAACAACCGATGAGGCTGAGTGTTACTGGGCATCTTTGATAATACAGTCTGTGTCACTCTCCAGTGTTTCACCTGTATATTTGCATTCAGCCCTCGGGGTTGACTCATCTGGCCCAGAAGTCCTTAGTTTATTTGACTTTACCAGTTTACTTAAGTTTAGAGATACAGCACGGAAACAGGTCCTTCGGCCCACTGAGTCCGCACCGACCAGCGATCCCCGTACACTAACGCTGTGCTACACACACTAGGGACAATTTACAATTCTTACCTAAGCCAATTAACCTACAAACGTCTTTGGAATGTTGGAGGAAATTGGAGCATCCGGTGAAAACCCATGCTGTCACGGATGTTGTTTCATGGGACCAGTACTAATGGGTTGTCGATGGTAGGCACACATCTTTGTCACTGCTTATAACTCTGAATGAGAGAATGTGTAGGAAGTAACTGCAGATGCTGGTTTAGACCGAAGAGACACAAAAAGCTGGAGTAACTCAGCGGACAGACAGCATCTTTGGAGAGAAGGAATGGTTGACATTTCAGGTCGGGTCTGAAGAAGGGTCTCGACCCGAAGAGTCTGGAGAAGGGTCTCAACCCAAAACGTCACCCATTCCTTCCTGTTACTCTCCGGAGATGCTGCCGTTGAGCTATATGTGTCGATCATCTAAACGAGAGAAGGTTTGCTACGTGCAAACTACTGTAGCTGCCATGCTTGTACACAGGGTGAATCAGCACTTGTCTGAGCGAGATCCCGAGATATTGCAAGATGAGAGAGCAATGTAAATGCTGCTGCTGTGACCAAGTCCTGACGGCTGGAGTGGTTTGTGTGTGTGAGAGAGAGAGAGAGAGAGAGAGAGAGAGAGAGAGAGAGAGAGAGACACTGAGACTGAGCTCACCGGGACACGCCCTGAGATGCAGCCTTGTGGGAGTTTGTGCGTCAACAGAGAACTCAGCAAACCCTGGCAGGTTTGGGCCTTGCTGCCTGTCTCTCTCACTCCCCCAGCAACCCTCCCCTCCCCCCTCCAGCAGGCTTGTTATTTTTATAAATTCAACCCAATCATGCGACGTTGAGCAGGAAGCAGCTTCCTGAGTGACGTGGAAGGTGCCTGAAGTTTAGATTAGAGATACAGTAGAGAAACAAAGCCCCTCGGCCCACCGTGTCCGTGCCCACCAGTGATCCCTGTACACTAACACTACCCTACACACACACTAGGGATTCTTGACAATTTTACCAAAGCCAGTTCACCTACAAACCTGTACGTCTTTGGAATGTGAGAGGAAGCCGGAGCACCCGGGTCACGGGGAGAACGTGCAAACTCCACGCAGACAGCACCCGTGGTCAGGATGGAAGCCGGGCTTCTGGCGCTGTTTACCACTGCGCAACGGTGCCGCACTCCACCCACCTCCCTCACAGTTCTGGCCGCCATGCCTGGCCTATTTCTCTCTCTCCGCCCCCACCCCCGACCGTAGTGCTAACAGCTGGCCAGCTGGCAGAAGGCTTGGAACGAGCTGGATTACATCACGGAGGTGGTGTAATCACACGGTTCAATCTTGATCCCGAGGGAAGGAAAGTTTCCTCCTTGAGCAACAGGAAGTGCTGGGTCAGGCAGCGTCTGTGGAGGGAATGGATAGGCAACTCTTCCATAAGGCCAAAGACATTGCAGCAAAATAGGGCCATTCGGCCCATACAGTCTGCTCCGCCAGTTGATCATGGCTGATTAGTTTTGTTTAGAGACACGGCCTAGAAACAGGCCCTTCGGCCCACTGAGTCCGCACCGACCAGCGATCCCCGCACATTAACGCTACCCTACACACACTAGGGACAATTTATACCAAAGCCAATTAACCTACAAACCTGCACGTCTTTGGAGTGAGGGAGGAAACTGAAGTTCTTGGAGAAAAACCCACACGGTCACAGGAAGAACCTACAAACTCTGTACAGCCAAGCACCTGTTCAGGATTCTCTAGACTCTACTGCCACCACCGTGCCAATTTTCCTGAACCTGTGATGACCACGGGCAGGGAACTTTCATCTGAAGACTCACCACCATTTAACTAAAAATGTGCCTACTTTCTCTGATGCAAGTTCTGTGAGACTCTTTTCTCACTGTTCTCCCTCTGTGATACTTGCTATTCGACCATCCTCTGAATCTGTAGGGCGGCAGGGTTCCGGGTTCGATCCCGATGACGGGTGCTGTCTGTACGGAGTTTGTACGTTCTCCCCGTGACCGCGTAGGATTTCCCTGTTTTGGGTGCTCCTGTTTCCTCACACATTCCAAAGACGTGCAGGTTTGTAAGCTAATTGGCATTCTAAATGATCCCTAGTGTGTGTGGGATAGTGTTAGTGTGCAGGGATCGCTGGTCGGTGCGGACACAGTGGGCCGAAGGGCCTGTTTCCGCGCTGTATCTCTAAACTAAACTAACAAAGCGTTTATCTGGTGTGCATGAGGGATGCTTGTAACAGGAATACCTCTCCAAGCTGTTGTGTTGCATCCACCAGCTGTCGAAGCAGATGCTGGTTTGAATCAAAGATAGACACAACATTCATGTAGTAACTCGGCGGGACAGGCAGCATCTCTGGAGAGAGGAAATGGGTCTGAAGAAGGGCCTCGACCCAAAACGTCACCCATTCCTTCTCTCCAGAGATGTTGCCCGTCTCGCTGAGGTGAGTCCAGCATTTTGTGTCAATATCTGCCAGCTATGTAGGCAAAGCATCTCACAGCTCCACCAGGGTGACGTGCAACAGGGGAGTTGTCAGACTGGTTCTCCCGGGATTGTGGCCGATACAAGCAGGAATATCATACCCTTCCTCCGCTCCCCGGATGGAGCCAGCACTCCCACTAAACACACTACTCTCTGCCTGTGCCTCTCCCTCCCGCTCCCTTAGTGTGAAGCTTACACACACAACGCAGCCTTTGGTAATGGAGGGAGGAGCTGCACATGCTGGTTTAAACTGAAGACAAGACAAAAAGCTGGAGTAACCCAGAGGGTCAGACAGCATCTTCTGGGGAAGAGGATTAGTGACATTTTGCGTCGAGAAGGGTTGGGTCTGAAGAAGGTTCTCGACACGAAACTGGGCCTCTACACGCTGGAGTTTTAAAGGGACCTCAGTGAAAGTTACAGAATAATGGAAGGCACGGATAGAGTGGATGTGGAAAGGATGTTTCCACCAGTGGGAGAGTCTAGGACTAGAGGTCACAGCCTCAGAATTAAAGGGCACTCTTTTAGAAAGGAGGTGAGGAGGAACTTCTTTAGTCAGAGGGTGGTTAATCTGTGGAACATTGCCACAGAGGGCTGTGGAGGCCACGTCAGTGGATATTTTTAAGGCAGAGATCGACAAATTCTTGATTAAAACAGGTTATGGGGCGAAGACAGGAAAATGGGATTAGGAGGCAGAGATCAGCCGTGATTGAATGGCGGAGTGGACCCGATGGGCCGAATGGCCTAATTTTCCTTCTATAATGAGTGAACTTGTGAAACGTCACATGTTTCTTATCTGCTGCCTGACCTGCTGAGTTACTCCAGTTTTTAGTGACAGTCTTTGATTAGTTCTGGAGAGACACTCCCATTCAGCCAGCGTTACATCAGCATTGTAGCAAACTCACAGAGTCTCAATCCTGCCCTTTCTCCACTGTCCCACACAGGGCGGGCTGGGGCTTTCGTTTTATAATTATGAAATAACTTAATTCACACAAAATATAAAAGTAAATCTGAAAATTATTGGAAAGATCTGAGCGCAGTCTAGTTTAGTTTAGAGATAGAGCAGGGAAACAGGCCCTTCGGCCCACCGAGTCCGCACAGCCCAGCGATCCCCACACACTATCCTACACACACTAGGGACAAATTACACTTACACCGCGCCAATTAACCTACATACCTGCACGTCTAGAGTGCGGGAGGAAACCGAAGATCTCGGAGAAAACCCATACGGTCACGGGGGGGAACGTACAAACTCCGTACAGACAGCGCCCGTAGTCGGGATGGAACCCGGGTCTCCGGTGATGCAAGCGCGGTAAGGCAGCGACTCTGCCGCTGAGCCACCGTGACACACAACATACAAAGTGATGTAGAAACATGGAGCTGTGGTGCTGGTTAATGCATAAAAGTGTTTTGACTTTAGTGTTTGAGTAACTCTGCAGGTCAGGCAGCATATCTGGAGTGCGTGGATAGGTGACGTTTCTGGTAGACACTCTCCACAGATGCTGCCTGACCTGTTGTGTGTTACCAGTACTTTCCACTTCTTCCATTTCAGATTTCCACCATTTGCTGGGTTTTTTTTCTTAAATTAAATTGTTGCCCATTTGTGCCCTGGAAACACATCACGTCCCTCCGTGGTCTAAATGCTGGAACCACCTCCTCAACTGCCCCTCAGAACTCACCCACTGCACCAACCCCTGGGGCAGCTCGGATGGACAACAAAGACTGAGCCTTGCCAATGCAGCCCAGAAACTGAACGTTAAAAACCTGTCTTCATTCCCACGTCAGGAGATTCACATCTAGATCCTGATTCTGGACAGTTTCATCCCAGCTGTTATCAGGCAACTGAACCATACTACCACAACTAGAGAGCAGTCCTGAACTATTGTGTAGGAAAAAAGTGCAGATGCTGGTTTAAACCGAAGATAGACACAAATTGCTGGAGTAACTCAGCGGGACAGGCAGCATCTCTGGCGAGAAGAAATGGGTGACGTTTCGGGCCGAGACCCTTCTTCAGACTTGGGTCTTGGCCCAAAACGTCACCCATTCCTTCTATCCAGAGATGCTGCCTGTCCCGCTGAGTTACTTCAGCATTTGTGTCTATAGTTCTGAACTGCTATCTACCTCATTGGTGACCCTCGGACTATCTTTGATCGGACTCTACTGGCTTCACCTTGCACTAAACATTAATCCCTTATGTATCTGTACACTGTAAATGGATCGATTGTAATCATGTATTGTCTTTCCGCTGACTGGTTAGCACGCAACAAAAGCTTTTCACTGTACCTCGGTACGCGTGACAATAAACTAAACTGAACTGAATGCAGGAACTCTGGGGAACTAATTTCGGATGCAGTGCATGGCCAGCTGGAAGCGTGGCTCCGCCGATGAGCCTCATTAGATGCCGCTGGGGAAGTGTCGTCACTCGGGACCAGCGATCCCGGAGGAAGCTGTCTGTGGCTGGTCCCACAACAGCCCATCTTCTTCCCATCCCCAGCTCCACACCAACCCAACCCTCACAGCTCATCTTCCATGACCAACCCCAGCATCACCTAGACACCTCCCCTATTGCACCATTGTTGTATCTGTTGTACCAGTTTCTCCATGAGCTGCCTGATGTCAAGGGATTCCAAAGCACCCTAGTGTATGTAACAATTAACTAATCCCTGTCTATCTCTCTCTCTCTCGCTCTCTTCTCTCACCGTCCCGCTATTTCTCCCTCGCTGTCTCTCACGTCTCTCAGAAGGTCATAAGGAATAGAAGTAGAATTCAGCCATTCCGCCCATCAAGTCTAGTCCACCATTCAATCATGGCTGATTTATCTCTCCCTCCTAACCCCATTCTCCTGCCTTTTCCCCATAATCCCATACACCTGTACTAATCAAGAATCTATCTCTGCCTTAACAATATCCACTGACTTAGCCTTCTGTGGCGAAGAATTCCACAGATTCACTATCCTCTGACTAAATAAATTTCTCCTCCTCTCCTTCATAAAAGAACGTCCTTTAATTCTGAGGCTGTGACCTCTAGTCCTAGACTCTCCCACTGGTGGAAACATCCTCTCCACATCCACTCTATCCGTGCCTTTGATTGTTCTGTAACTTTCAATGAGGTCCCTTTAAAACTCCAGCGAGTAGAGGCCCAGTTTCGTGTCGAGAACCTTCTTCAGACCCAACCCTTCTCGGCCCGAAATGTCACCTATTCCTCTTCCCCAGAAGATGCTGTCTGACCCTCTGGGTTACTCCAGCTTTTTGTCTTGTCCTCGGTTTAAACCAGCATGTGCAGCTCCTCCCTCCATTACCAAAGGCTGCGTTAGGACTAGAGAGGCTATGACGTCTAGTCCTAGACTCTCCCACGTGGAAACATCCTCCCCACATCCACTATCCAAGCCTTTCACTATTCTGTACGTTTCAAAACTCTAAACTCCAGCGAGTATATGCCCAGTGTCGGTGTCACCGGCCCGGTGCTGCCGTGTGTGTGTGTGTGTGCCGTGCCGATGATTCTCTGTGTGTGTTGCAGCTGGATGGAAGCGTGTTTGGACGAGGAGCTCCCGCCCACCACTGAGCTGGAGGACGGGCTGAGGAACGGGGTCTACTTGGCCAAACTCGGCCACTTCTTCAGTCCCAAGGTGGTGTTGCGCAAGAGGATCTATGACTGCGAGCAAACCAGATACAAGGTAATGGTCCCGTCTCCAGGAACAGCTCTTGGCACTGACCAACAGGGGAGTGTCCCACCACCCTGGCCAACAGAACACCTGGGTCATAGACAATAGGTGAAGGAGGAGGCCATTCGGCCCTTTGTGCCGGCACCGCCATTCAATCATCCACAATCAGTATCCCGTTCCTGCTTTCCCCCCATATCCCTTGATTCCACTACGGGCACTGTCTGTATGGAGTTTGCACGTTCTCCCCGTGACCTGCGTGGGTTTTCTCCAAGACCTTCGGTTTCCTCCCACACTCCAAAGCTGTTGTAGGTTAGTTGGCTTGGGCTTGTATACCTGGTATAAGTGTAAATTGTCCCTGGTGTGTGTGTGTGGGTTTGTGCTAATGAGCAGACTTGGTGGGCCGAAGGGCCTGTTTCTGCCATGTATCGCATCACCCTCACCCCCCCCATATCTGAGGAAGGATGCGCTGGTTCTGGAGAGGGTCCAGGGGAGGTTTACAAGAATGATCCCAGGAATGAGTGGGTTAACATATGATTAACGTTTCACGGCACTGGGCCTGTACTTGCTGGAGAGGATGTTTCCACTGGTGGGAGAGTCTAGGACCAGAGGCCACAGCCTCAGAATTAAAGGGCGCTCTTTTAGAAAGGAGGCGAGGAGAAACTTCTTTAGACAGAGGGTGGTTAATCTGTGGAACTCATTGCCACAGAGGTTGTGGAGGCCAAGTCAGTGGATATTTTTAAGGCAGGGATAGACAAATTCTTAATTAAAACGGGTGTCAAAGGTTCTGAGGAAAGGCAGGAAAATGGGATTAGGAGGCAGAGATCAGCCATGATTGAATGGTGGAGAGGACTTGATGGGCTGAATGGCCTAATTCTACGCCTATAACTTGTGAATGTTTCTCTTCTCTCAACCAGGCGAACGGGCTGCATTTTCGACACACGGACAACACCGTCCAGTGGTTCAACGCCATGTCCAACATCGGCCTGCCCAAGGTGAGGGTTCCCATGCATTGTGAATGGGAGGTAGATGCCTGGCATAACTCAGTCCCTGCTCACTGCAGGTACAGGTAGGGTGCACACACAAGGAACTGCAGGTGCCGGCTTTTAAGGTGAAGGTTTATAGATTTAATTGGAATTTGAGGGGTGGTGGGGGCATGGAACAAGCTGCCAGATGAGGTAGTTGAGGCTGGGATGGATTGAGACAGGTACATGGATAGGACAGGTTTGGAGGGATATGGACCAAGCGCAGGCAGGTGGGACTAGTGTAGATGGGACATGTTGGCCGGTGTGGGCAAGTTGGGCCGAAGGGCCGGTTTCTACACTGCATCACTCTGACTAGTTTAGTACGGTTTAGAGATACAGCGCAGAAACAGGCCCTTCGGCCCACAAATTGCACCAACCAGCGATCCCGCACACTAACACACGAGGGACTTTGGGCCGAAGGGCCTGTTTCCACACTGTATCACTCTACAGAAAGATACAAAGCGCTGGAGTAACTCTTGACTCCCAAAGGCCACTGTTTGTCACTGCCTGGAAATTCCATCTCCGGTGCCGGATTCTGCCCCCTCCCCCCCTTCCCGCGGATATTCCTTGCCTCTGTGAGAAACGTTAGTGTGGTGCGAGGCAGAGCACAGGCGACACAGTGGCGCAGCAGGTAGAGCTGCTGCCTCACAGCGTCAGAGACCTGGGTTCCATCTTGGACCACTGCCAGAGAGAGAGAGAGAGACGGAGAGAGGTGGCAAGTGAGAGATGGTGAGAGAGAGAGATGGACAGATGAGATTTGATGAGATACCATCACCTTGTTTCATTCACGATTATCTGTTTTATTTGCGGTAGATATTTTACCCTGAGACGACAGATGTCTATGACCGTAAGAACATGCCGCGATGCATCTACTGTATCCACGCTCTCAGGTACAGACTTCCCACTGTGGACCGTGCCAGACGTGCGTGAGATTTACTGGCTGTGTACGGCTGCCTGGCCCTCTTTAATTGTGTGGGAGAAACAACTTTTGTATGGTACCAAAAATAATGTATTTAATTACGAAATTACCAAATCAGTAAAGCTAATAGGACTTGATGTTTCAATCCCTGTAATAAGTCGGCACTCTGGCTATCGGCAGTGGGATTGGAGTGGTGAAAGGTAGGGTAGGTACGTCATCGGGGTCATCAGGTGGGCACCCTCCTTCTTTGACGTTTCATTGATAAGCCCACAACATCTCCAGAGGGCTCAACAGTGATACCTGGCGTCCCAGTTACACCCACCTCAATTCCATACCCTCCTGTATTCATCTTGCGGCCCAATTGTTGTCTCTCCCTTTGATCCAAATCCAATTGCTGCTTTTTTCTGCAGGATTTGATAATGATTTGATTGCTTGTTGGAGGGAGCGACCCCTCACCCCCATTTTCTTTAATAGCCTGGTCATAGATGTAGCAACAAATCCCCTGCATCCCACATCGACAGGGAAAATCTTGGTCTTCCAGCCATTATTCAGTCACACATTAAATTACATACAACCATGTTACAAATAACGCCACCCTCTCTAACACCAGCCGGGCGCGGACGGACGTAACCCCGGTAAAGGGGCAGGCAGCCGGCGCGGGCAAAGCCCTCTTCCACCCGGCCCCGTGACTCGCGGATGGCCAGCTTAGCCAGTCCTGGGAGCAACCCAACCAGGACATTGTGTCATACAGTCCCTGCCTCAATTACCTCCTCTGGCAGCCCGTTCCATACACCCACCACCAGTGTGGAAAAAGTTGTCCCTCAGGTTCCTATTAAATGTTTCCCCCCTCACCTTAATCACAAATCGTTTCATTCCTCATTCTCCCAGTCTGTGTATTCACCCTATCTATTCCCCTCACGGTTTTATACTCCTTCATTACACCACTCAGTGGCACAGCAGTAAAGTTGCTGCCTTACAGCGCCAGAGACCCGGGTTCGATCCTGACTAAGGGTGCTGTCTGCACAGAGTTTGCACGTTCTCCCTGCGACCTGCATGGGTTTTCTCCAGGATCTGCTTTCCTCCCACACTCCAAGGTGGTGCAGGTTTGTGGGTTAATTGGCTTGGTGTAATATTAAATTGTCCCCAGTGTGTGTGTGTGTGTGTGTGTGTGTGTGGGATAGTGTTAATGTGCGGGTTGCTGAGGGATGAGATTGCCGCACAAAGCCACAGTGTGTGCACTCACACAGCCACTTCCTGCTGTGGGGCCAGCAGTTTCCCGCTGCTGCTGCCAGACCCCATTCATTGCCATCAGGAAATGCCAGGCCGACTGTCAGCAGCTCCCCCCGGGGTCACTCCCGTCCTCTGGCTCCAGGCTGACACCCTGAAGAAAGGGCTCGACCCGAATCGTCACCCATTCCTTCCCTCCAGAGATGCCGCCTGTCCCGCTGAGTTACTCCAGCTTTTTGTGCCTATATTCAAAGCTGCTTAATTTTTTTTTACGGTCCTGAACACTGAGTTTAATCAATACATTTTATTGGTTCAACTTTAGTTGTCTTTAATAAATTAAGATTCAAGATTATTGTCGTGTATATCATATATACACGACAATAATGGCTATTGATGGCTATTGAACTGAAGAATATAAAAATTAAAATTCTAAAATTATGAAAATCTCGTTTTTAACTTGTTAGATGTGCATCAAATTGGTGCATATTGTCATGATAAAAGCTTTGTCTAAAAGTATTTAAAATGCAGTAAGGATTTCTGCGGAGGTCCTGCAAGGGATGTGAATGGTGCTACAGAAATGCAGGTGAGCTTTAAGGTGTCCCCCTCTGCTTCCCCTGCAGTCTGTATCTCTTCAAACTGGGACTGGCCCCACAGATCCAAGACCTTTATGGAAAAGTGGTTTTCACAGGTGAGGAGCACAGACAGAGGACAGGGGGGGACTGGTGTACGTCACACGCACTGACCACAGGGTGGTGATGCTTAACATGCACAGTGGTGAGACACACTCACACATGGGTACACACGCACGCACACATGGGCACACACAGGCACACACACACACACACACGGGTACACACAGACACACACTCACACACACACACTCACACACTCACAGACACACACGGGTACACACAGACACACACTCACACACACACACTCACAGACACACACAGGCGCGCACACACACACAGGCGCGCACACACACACAGGCGCGCACACACAGACACGCACACCTAGACAGACACATGTACACACGGGGCAGTGGGTGTCGGGGAGAGGAAGCCTTCCTAACGCCCGCCGCCGCCTGCATTACAGAGGAGGAGATCAACAACATGAAGAGTGAGCTGGAGAAGTACGGGATCCAGATGCCGGCCTTCAGCAAGATCGGGGGCATCCTGGCCAACGAGCTGTCTGTGGACGAAGCTGCCCGTGAGTGGGGGGGAGGAGCAGAGTGGGGGGGGGGGGGGGGGGTTCATGGCTGTGGGGTTGTGGGTACAGAGTCATGGAGGGGCCAGGGAAGGGTGTTGGGAGCCATGGGGGGAGGGGTACAGTGTCAAGGAGGGGTTTTGGGGTGCAGAGTTAGGGGGTGAGGGGTACTGTGTCATGGAGGGTGTGAGGGTTCAGTTGGGGGTGGATTAGGGCTGTGGGTGAACCGGAGGTCATTGTCATCAGATGTGGGATCTGAGGGTGGGGGCTGTTGGACATGGGAGATGTTGAGGGGGTGTGGAGAGGCCTGCAGCCCTGGGCTGACCCCCTGTGTCGTCTCTCCTCCCCCTGCAGTGCACGCTGCTGTCATTGCCATCAACGATGCGGTGGAGCGTGGAGTGGCTGCTGACACCATGGCGGCCATGAAGAACCCCAACGCCCTGCTGGTGAACGTGGACCCGAGTGAGAGCGAGCAGTACCAGCTCACTCTGGCCAAAGCCAAGCGGCAGAAGGCAGGCAACGCACAGAACAAGGTGGGGATCTCCTCAGCACTGGCGCAACGACTGTGTGGCCGGGGGGGGGGTACGTGTACCTGGGTGTGTGTAAGCGTGTACGTGTGTGTGTGTACCAGTATGTGTACGAGTGTCCGTGTGTGTGTTTAGCGGAGTGCCTCTGCCCCGGGTCTGGTCCGAGGTGTGACGCAGGCAGGCAGGTAGTTTGGGGGCGAGGAGGGGGAAGTGTAGAGATGAGAAGCTTGTGTGAGCGTGTGTGTGTTGTACTCTGCAGGAGGTGCCCGGGAGCCCGGACAGCGAGCGGGATGTTTATGAGGAGCTGCTGACTCAGGCTGAGATCCAGGGCAATGTCAACAAGGTCAACGGTAAGTGTGTACGCTAATGCCAGCTCCCAGCTGGTGGTACGCCTGGCCCACGCCTGGCCCATGCCTGGCCCTGCCACAGACCTGGTGCATCAGTATAAAGAGCTGGCTGCTGTGGCAACCGCACAGCAATAGACAGTGCCTTGGCCTGGTGTCGGTCACAGATGGAGCACAGAGGCTGCCTCTCACCTCCCTCCCTTCTCCCTCGCTCTCTCCGTCTCTCTCCCTCCCTCTCCATCTCTCTGTCTCCTCTCTCTGTCATTCATTCTCTCACCCTCTCTCTCTCTCTCTCTCTCTCTCCCTCACTGCCTCTCTCCCTCTCTGTCTCTCCCAGAGCAAAAGTGGGATAACAGAAGTAGCCTGAACGGGTGATCAATGGTCAGCATGACCTCGGTGGGCCGAAGGGCCTGTTTCCATGCTGTGTCAATTTTCAATCATCCTTTGCTGAATTGTAGATGCTCTGGCAGATTGCTCTCTCTGGCTTTATAGGTCTTCTCCTGTGAGTAGATGCGATCTGTAGTTTCAGTAAGCTGTGGTTGGGCCGCTCTTCCTGTTGTGTAAAGGGATGTAATGTTACTGCAAGTCATGCAGCCTGTGCGCTGTCACATCCGTCAGCGCAGTATCCCAATCCACCCAAGCCCGCCTGCCAATCCCGCCCGCCTGCCAATCCCGCCCGCCTGCCAATCCCGCCCGCCTGCCAATCCCGCCCGCCTGCCAATCCCTCCGGCCCGCCAATCCTGCCCGCCAATGCCGCCCGCCCGCCAATCCTGCCCGCCAATCCTGCCCGCCAATCCCGCCCGCCAATCCCGCCCGCCCGCCAATCCTGCCCGCCCGCCCGCCAATCCTGCCCGCCAATACCGCCCGACTGCCAATACCGCCCGCCCGCCTGCCAATCCTCCAGCCCGCCAATCCTGCCCGCAAATCCTGCCCGCCCGCCAATCCTGCCCGCCAATCCCGCCCGCCCGCCAATCCTGCCCGCCAATCCTGCCCGCCCGCCAATCCTGCCCGCCAATCCCGCCCGCCCGCCAATCCTGCCCGCCAATCCTGCCCGCCAATCCCGCCCGCCCGCCAATCCTGCCCGCCAATCCCGCCCGCCCGCCAATCCTGCCCGCCAATCCCGCCCGCCCGCCAATCCCTCCCGCCCGCCCGCCAATCCCTCCGCCCCCCGCCAATCCCGCCCCCGCCCGCCCGCCAATCCCGCCCGCCAATCCCGCCCGCCAATCCCGCCCGCCAATCCCGCCCGCCCGCCAATCCTGCCCGCCAATCCTGCCCGCCAATCCTGCCCGCCAATCCCGCCCGCCAATCCCGCCCGCCTGCCAATCCCGCCCGCCCGCCTGCCAATCCCTCCGGCCCGCCAATCCTGCCCGCCAATCCCGCCCGCCCGCCAATCCTGCCCGCCAATCCTGCCCGCCAATCCTGCCCGCCAATCCTGCCCGCCAATCCCGCCCGCCCGCCAATCCTGCCCGCCAATCCTGCCCGCCAATCCCGCCTGCCCGCCAATCCTGCCCGCCAATCCTGCCCGCCAATCCTGCCCGCCAATCCTGCCCGCCAATCCTGCCCGCCAATCCTGCCCGCCAATCCTGCCCGCCAATCCCGTCCGCCAATCCCGTCCGCCAATCCTGCCCGCCAATCCTGCCCGCCAATCCTGCCCGCCAATCCTGCCCGCCAATCCTGCCCGCCAATCCTGCCCGCCAATCCTGCCCGCCAATCCAGCCTGCCCGCCAATCTGCCCACCCGCACGCCTGCCATTCCCGCCCACCTGCCAATCCCGCCCGCCCGCCAATCCCGCCCGCCCGCCAATCCTGCCCGCCAATCCCGCCCGCCAATCCCGCCCGCCCGCCAATCCCCGCCTGCCAATCCCGCCCGCCCGCCAATCCTGCCCGCCAATCCCGCCCGCCCGCCAATCCTGCCCGCCAATCCCGCCCGCCCGCCAATCCTGCCCGCCAATCCCCCCCGCCCGCCCGCCAATCCTGCCCGCCAATCCCCCGCCCGCCCGCCAATCCTGCCCGCCAATCCCGCCCGCCCCGCCAATCCTGCCCGCCAATCCCGCCCGCAATCCGCCAATCCTGCCCGCCAATCCCGCCCGCCAATCCCGCCCGCCCGCCAATCCTGCCCGCCAATCCCGCCCGCCCGCCAATCCTGCCCGCCAATCCCCCGCCCGCCGCCAATCCTGCCAATCGCCAATCCCCGCCCGCCAATCCCGCCCGCCAATCCCGCCCGCCAATCCCGCCCGCCAATCCCGCCCGCCAATCCCCCCGCCAATCCCCGCCAATCCCCCCGCCCGCCAATCCGCCCCGCCAATCCCGCCCGCCAATCCCGCCCGCCAATCCCGCCCGCCAATCCCGCCGCCAATCCCGCCCGCCAATCCGCCCGCCAATCCCGCCCGCCAATCCCGCCCGCCCGCCAATCCCGCCCCCCCCGCCAATCCCGCCCGCCAATCCCGCCCGCCAATCGCCCGCCAATCCCGCCCGCCAATCCCGCCCGCCAATCCCGCCCCGCCCCGCCAATCCCGCCCGCCAATCCCTGCCCGCCAATCCCGCCAATACCAGCCCGCCAATCCTGCCCGCCAATCCCGCCCGCCAATCCCGCCCGCCAATCCCGCCCGCCAATCCGCGCCAATCCCGCCCGCCAATCCCGCCCGCCAATCCCGCCCGCCCCGCCCGCCAATCCCGCCCGCCCGCCAATCCCGCCCGCCCGCCAATCCCGCCCGCCCGCCAATCCCGCCCGCCCCCTGCCAATCCCGCCCCACCCTGCCAATCCCGCCCGCCTGCCAATCCCGCCCCACCCCGCCCACCTGCCAATCCCGCCCGCCTGCCAATCCGCCCCTGCCAATCCCGCCCGCCTGCCAATCCCGCCCGCCAATCCCGCCCACCTGCCAATCCCGCCCGCCAATTCCCGCCCACCTGCCAATCCCGCCCGCCTGCCAATTCCCGCCCGCCTGCCAATTCCCGCCCACCTGCCCTCCCGCCCGCCTGCCAAATTCCCCGCCCGCCTGCCAATCCCGCCCACCTGCCAATCCCGCCCGCCTGCCAATTCCGCCCACCTGCCAATCCCGCCCACCTGCCAATCCCGCCCGCCACCCGCCCGCCTGCCAATTCCGCCCACCTGCCAATCCCGCCCGCCGCCAATCCCGCCCACCTGCCAATCCCCCGCCTGCGCCCACTGCCAATCCCGCCCCTGCCAATCCCCGCCCACCTGCCAATCCCGCCCACCTGCCAATCTGCCAATTCCGCCCGCCTGCCAATTCCCGCCCGCCCGCCAATCCCGCCCACCTGCCATCCGCCCGCCTGCCAATTCCGCCCACCTGCCAATCCGCCCACCTGCCAATTCCGCCCACCTGCCAATTCCCGCCCACCTGCCAATTCCCGCCCACCTGCCAATTCCCGCCCACCTGCCAATTCCGCCCACCTGCCAATTCCGCCCACCTGCCAATTCCCGCCCCACCTGCCAATTCCGCCCACCTGCCAATCCCGCCCACCTGCCAAATCCCGCCACCTGCCAATCCCGCCCACCTGCCATGCCAATTCCGCCCACCCTGCCAATTCCGCCACACCTGCCAATTCCCGCCCACCTCCAATTCCGCCCACTGCCAATTCCCGCCCACGCTGCCAATTCCGCCCACCTGCCAATTCCGCCCACCTGCCAACCCAACTTCCGCCCACCTGCCAATTCCGCCCACCTGCCAATTCCGCCCTGCTGCCACCTGCCATGCCAAGCCCACCTCCAATCCGCCCACCTGCAATTCCGCCCACCTGCCAATTCCGCCCCACTTCCGCCCGCCTGCCCCTCAATCCCGCCCGCCTGCCAATCCCTCCCCGCCTGCCAATCCCGCCCGCCTGCCAATCCCGCCCGCCCTGCCAATCCCAGCCCGCCTGCCAATCCCCCGCCCCCCCGCCTGCCAATCCCGCCCCTCCCGCCCGCCTGCCAATTTCCGCCCGCCGCCCCGCCTGCCAATTCCGCCCTCCGCCCGCCAATTCCGCCCGCCGCCTGCCAATCCCGCCCAGCCTGCCAATCCCGCCCGCCTGCCAATCCCGCCCGCCTGCCAATCCCGCCCGCCTGCCAATGCCGCCCGCCCGCCTGCCAATTCCGCCCGCCCGCCTGCCAATTCCGCCCGCCCTGCCCTGCCAATTCCTTCCGCCCGCCCGCCAATCCCCCCCGCCCGCCCGCCCGCCAATTCCCGCCCGCCTGCCAATCCCGCCCGCCTGCCAATTCCGCCCGCCTGCCAATCCCGCCCACCTGCCAATCCCGCCCACCTGCCAATCCTGGCCGCCCATCCTGCCCGCCAATCCCTCCCGCCCGCCCGCCAATCCCGCCCGCCCCGCCAATCCCGCCCGCCCCGCCAATCCCGCCCGCCCCAGCCAAACCTGCCCGCCCGACAATCCTGCCCGCCCGCACGCCTGCCAATCCCGCCCGCCCGCCAATCCTGCACGCCCGCCATTCCCGCCCTCCTGCCAATCCCGCCCCCCCCGCCACCGCCTGCCAATCCCGCCCGCCCCGCCCGCCTGCCAATCCCGCCCGCCCGCCTGCAGCACTTGCTCTGGCCCCTCCATTCTCATCTCAGCCCGTGCTTCAATTTACATCAATTTTGTTACTTCAAGAGTCGAGAATAGTTTATTGTTGCCCGTCACAAACACAACACTGGAACAATGACATTCTCACTTGCTGCAGCACGACACAATATGTAAACATCGTACTCTGTACACACTATACTAAGCAAAATAAACGTTCAGTATATATTATAGAATCTACACACGAGCACGCACACACACATATATATACACCCACACACGCATATATATACAGTCCGCACACACACATATACACACACATATGTACAGTCACACACACACACATACATATGCGCACGCACGCGCACACATGCACACACATATACAGTGGCTAGCAAAAGTTTTCATACCCCTTGAACTTTTCCACATTTTGTCACGTTACAACCACAAACGTAAATGTATTTTATTGGGATTTTATGTGATAGACCAACACAAAGTGGCGCATAATTGTGAAGTGGAAGGAAAATGATACATGGTTTCCAAATTTGATTACAACCCACACATGCATATATATAGTCACGCACACACACACATACATATTCACACGCACACACATGTATGCACACACATACATGTACACACACACACACACACACACACACACACACACACACACACACACACACACACACACACGCACACACTCTCTCTCTCTCACTGAGGCTCTGAGCTACCGGCTGTCCTCCCCATTGCAGTGCAGCGGTGCCTGAACAATGTGGATGATGCGCTGGAGAGCGGGGATGCTCTGGCACTCTACAACATCCTGAGGTCACCACAGCTGGCCCTGCGAGGGGTGGAGGCAGAGAACTCTGACTGGTACCTCAAGCAGCTGACCGCCGACAAGCAGCTGAAGGTCCAGGTGAGTGTGGAAGAGGAATCGGGGGAGGGGAGAGGTGGGGTGGGCGTGAGCAGTGATCCCCACACTCAGCAGAGTCACAGAGTGATACAGTGAGGAAACGGGCCCTTCGGCCCCACTTGCCCACACCGGCCAAAATGTCCCACCAGCCTGCACTTGGTCCATATCCCTCCAAGCCTGTCCATGAGGGATCTGGAGTGTCCATGTAGGATCAGGGTCTGGAGGCCCAGGAAAACATATAAATGAGGTGCAGGAGTGGGCCATTCGGCCCATTAAGCCGGCACTCCAGGTGCTGGCAGCTGGGGCCAAACTTTTAGTTTAGCTTAGAGATACAATGCAAAGAAAGGCCCTTGAACCCACCGAGTCTGTGCCGTCCAGCGATCCCCGCACATTAGAAATCGTTTACAATTTACTTTACCGAAGCCTATTAACCTACTGTTGAATCTGCTACTGATTGAACTGTTCGTTGGTTTTCACCCAACATACCGCTAACAATGGCCTGTTTCCTTTATCATCGTTACTTTTTTGCATATCTTTCATTTACTTGTTCTTTATCTCTCCACATCATCGTCTATATCTCTGGTTCCCCTCATCCCTAACCAGTCTGAAGAAGGGTCGCGACAAAAACGCCACCCATTCCTTCTCTCCAGAGATGCTGCCTGTCCTGCTGAGTTACTCCAGCATTTTGTGTCTATCTTCGGTTTAAACCAGCGTCTGCAGTTCCTTCCAGCACAATTCACCTACAAACCTGCACATCTTTGGAGTGTGAGCAACTGGGGAAAACCCACGCAGTCACGGGGAGAACGTACACACTCCGCACAGGCAGCACCCGTAGTCAGGATTGAACCGGGGTCTCTGGCGCTGTGAGGCAGCATCTCACAGATTGGGCTGATGTTGTCCCTCTTGCCTCAGGAGCAGGGCTCCAGCGAGCCGCTGACAAAGGAGGAGCTGCAACTGGGAGTGGATCAGGCCAACACCGACGCCCTGCGCTTCAAGAAGCGTGAGTATTTGTTGCAGACACAGACGCAGGGAGACAGACCTGAGCCATGCTGCCCCCGTTACTCCCCGTCACGCCATGTCATCAGCCTCTGTGGCACTACCACACTACCTGCACAGGGGCGGGGGTGAGGGAGGGGGGGGGGGGGGGGGTGCGGTGAAGGAAAATACCACGTGCAGAATATGCTGTTACAGCTGAAGGGAAAGTGCAGATTTTTGTTTTAAAGTGCCTGGGCCACTGTGAGGTGGGCGTGACTACAGGCTGGCTGTGGAAGGCCCGTTCAGTGGTTTGATAACAGCAGGCCCTAGCTGTTGAGTTTAGTTTAGAGATACAGCATGGAAACAGGCCCTTCGACTATCCTACAAACACTAGGGACAATTTACATTTATAACAAAGCCAATTAACCTACAAACCTATACGTCTTTGGAGTGTGGGAGTAAACCGGCGCAAACCCGAGCAGGTCACAGGGAGAACGTACAAACTCCATACAAACAGCGCCCATAGTCAGGATGGAATTGGGGTCTCTGGCGCTGTGAGGCAGAAACTCGCTCGCTGCGCCATGGTGCTGCCCTGATGTTCTACGTTCACATATTGACCCACCCTTCCCCCGTCTGTGTCAGTGCTGGAGGCTGTGTCTCGCATCAACGCTGCGGTCCGGAGCGGCGTGGCGGAGCAGACCATGGCAGAACTGATGAACCCCGAGGCTCAGTTACCACCAGTGTACCCCTTTGCTGCCAACCTGTACCAGCAGGAGCTGAGCACCCTGCAGCAGCAGAGCCCGGAGGTGAGGCACACACGGGGGCACACAACACACACACACAACACACTGGGGGGCACGCACACACATACACACACGGGGCAACTCACCACACACACGGGGGCACACACCACACACACACACCGGGGGCACGCACGCACACACACGGGGGCACGCACACACACACACCACGGGGCACGCACACACACACACACGGGGGCACGCACGCACACACACGGGGGCACGCACACACACACGGGGGCACGCACACACACACACGGGGGCACGCACACACACACACGGGGGCACGCACGCACACACACGGGGGCACGCACGCACACACACGGGGGCACGCACACACACGGGGGCACGCACACACACACACGGGGGCACGCACCACACACAACGGGGGCACGCACAGCACACACACGTGGGCAAACGCACACACACACACGGGGGCACGCACAACACACACACGGGGGCACCACACACACACATGGGGGCACACGCACACACACGGGGGCACGCACACACACACGGGGGCAAAAACGCACACACACACAGGGCACAACACACACGGGGGGCACGCACACACACACACGGGGGCACGCACGCACACACACGGGGCAACGCACCACACACACGGGGGCACGCACACGAACACACATACACGCACACGCACGGGGGCACACACGGGCACACACACATCGTGGGCACACACACGGGCACACACACGGGGGCACGCACACACACACACGGGATCAGGGTCTGGACCCAGGAAAACATATAAACAGGCACACACACGGGGGGGGCACGCACACACACACGGGCACGCACACACACACACACCGGGGGCACGCACACACACACGGGGCACACACGCACACGCACACACGGGGGCAACGCACGCACACACGGGGGCACGCACACACACACTCACGGGGGCACGCACACACACACATGGGGGCACGCACGCACACACACGGGGGCACGCACACACACCACACGGGGCACGCACACACACACACGGGGGCACGCACGCACACACACGGGGCAACGCACGCACACACACACGGGGCACGCACGCACACACACGGGGCAACGCACACCACACACAAGGGGGCACGCACGCACACACACGGGGGCACGCACACACACACACGGGGGCACGCACACACACACACGGGGGCACGCACGCACACACACGGGGGCACGCACGCACACACACGGGGGCAACGCACACACCACACACGGGGCACGCACACACACACGGGGGCAACGCACGCACACACACGGGGCAACGCACGCACACAACACGGGGGCACGCACACACACACACACGGGGGCACGCACACACGGGGGCACACAACACACACCACACGCACGGGGGCACACGCACGGGCACACACGGGGGCACGCACACACACACACGGATCAGGGTCTGGAGGCCCAGGAAAACATATAAACAGGGCACACACGCACGGGCACACACACACGGGGGCACGCACGCACACACACGGGGGCACGCACGCACACACACGGGGGCACGCACACGCACACACACGGGGGCACGCACGCACACACACGGGGGCACGCACGCACACACACACAGGGGCACGCACGCACACGCACGGGGCAACGCACACAACACAAACGGGGGCACACACGCACACACACGGGGGGGCACACAACGCACACATACGGGGGGCACACACGCACACATACGGGGGCACACGCACGCACGGGGGCTCGCACAACACACACGGGGGGGCACACACGCACACATCACGGGGGCACGCACGCACGGGGGCACGCACAAAACGCACGCACACACACGGGGGCACACACACACACAACACACACACACACACACACACACACACACACACAGGGGCACACACACACACACACACACACACACACACACACATACGGGCTCAGACAGGCGGGGGGGGAGGCTGGCAGTGGAGGGGATGCCATGGGGGGGAATGAAGGGGGCCGTGAGGAAGGGATGGGGGGATGGAGGGGCGGTAAGGGGTAGCAATGTCACAAAATTTTGAGATTTTAAAAATCAAGTTGGCAATTTATCCCATGAGGTAAAGCATAAAAATAATTTTAATTTGACACCTAATTCACTTTCATATCTTCAGTATTAAAAAAAGCTATGGCCATTTTCATACTTGGAAATTAGCATCTTGTTCCCTATTGCCTTTCCATTGACAACACAAAAGCCGTGATCAAGGACAGTCAAAAGCCCATAACGTTCTTAAAAATTAAGAGAACTGAATGAAATTTTCAGTTATTATAGTTTGAAGCATTCTGAAACAAATATGAAACAATCTTACTTGGATGGCCTGAAATTAAAGCATATAATTAGTTAGTTATCTAATTGTAGCAAATTACAAAATTCAATTACTAGATCTAAACATCTATCCATTTCTTAAGAAAAGGTTAACATTTAAAAAAAGCCTAAGTGTCCAAATTACATTCACACAAGAATTCACAATATAACATGATTTTTAAATCTCATTGTCATGAATTTTTAGGTCAAATTGAAGGAATTTAGTGTTTAATTCCCGTAAATTAATGGCCATTTAAATCATCTTGCGAGTGGGTTTTTGTGGAGCGCGATCGTTTGGAACGTTGCGGTTTGCGGTGAATTTAACCCCCAGTCAGCAGGAAAAATACTGCCGGTTCGTATATTTTTTGCATCATGAAATTTTGATTAAAGGCATCCTAAGAAGCAAGTTTTTATGTAAAAATAAACTGTGTACCTTGTTTTGTCCCCTACGTGAGATCTGTCCCGTTGTCGGCATTCACGGCTTTAGAAGATGATTTTGAATTTACTCCTGATAATAAATGATCCAGCGTAGTTTAAAAATAACTCCATAAAACAAATGTCGGAGCAATTTCTCTTCAGCAACTAAACCCCCTGAGATTAATCGATTTGAATAGTCTGGAGTAAATGGTGTTTTAAACCCGCCTCCCTCTCAAAGGCGCCATAGTCGCGCAGAACTACAGCGCTGCTAAAGGTAAGTTTTGTAACATACCCATAATGGGGGAGCGGAGGGGGAGATGAGGGGAAAGTGAGGAGATGGAGGGGAGGAGTCAGCAGCGTGTGAGTGAGGCGGGGCTTGGCGGTTCCACGTGTAGCATGTAGCGTGTGCTGAATATCCATCCTCTCTGGCCCCAGGGGAGGCTGACGCACACGGAGCTGGTGGTTGCCGTGGAGATGCTGTCGTCCGTGGCCCTGATTAACCGGGCCCTGGAGACCGGGGACAGTAACGAGGTGTGGAGGCTGCTGGACAGCAGAGTGACCGGGCTGACCAACGTGGACCAGGGCAACGCCCAGAGGTGGGGCCCTCGCACACTCCCCTCCCCCGCCTCGCCTCGCCTCGCGCCTCCCCCCTCCCTCCCCTCCCTTCCCCCCTCCTCACCAACGTGGACCAGGGCAACGCACAGAGGTGGGGCCCTCACGTCCGCCCCTCCCCCGCCTCGCCTCGTCCCTCCCCCCCGCCTCGCCTCGCCCCTCCCCCCTCCCTTCCCCCCTCCTCACCAATGTGGACCAGGGCAACGCACAGAGGTTGGGGCCCTCACACACTCCCCCTCCCCCGCCTCGCCCCTCCCCCCCCCCGCCTCGCCTCGCCCCTCCCCCCTCCCTCCCCTCCCTTCCCCCCTCCTCACCAACGTGGACCAGGGCAACGCACAGAGGTGGGGACCCTCCCTCGCTCCTCCACATCCTGCATCCCCTCCCCCCCCTCTCTCCTCGCTCTCTCTCTCCCATCCTCCTCCCTCTCTGTCCGTTTCTCCCCTCCCCCTCTCTCTCACCCTCTCTCCTACAGAGCTACAGAGAGCCCTGCACCCCTTCCGTAACAACCCCCTGGCCCCCCCCCCCCCCCCGCTCCGATCCTCCACCCCCCCCCCCCCCCCCCCCCCCCCTCCATTTGTTGGCCACACCAGGGGGGCTGTTATCAGGCAACTGAATCATCCTACCACAACCCGAGAGCAGTGCTGATCTACCAGCTACCTCGTTGCTGACCCTCGGACTTTCCTTGATCGGACATTGCGGGCTTTACCTTGCACTGAACGTTATTCCCTTATCGTGCATCGATACACATGACGGCTCGATTGTAATCATGTATTGTCTTTCTGCTGACTGGTCTGCACGCAGCAAAAGCTTTTCGCCGTACCTCGGTACGCGTGGCAACAAACTATGCTGGGACCGGTTGTGACGGACTGGGTTGTGTTCCGCAGGTACGTGGATGAGCTGCTGAGACTGAAGGCCAAAGCCCGGGAAGAAGGCAACGAGTTTGTCACCTGGAACGACATCCAGGGCACAGTAGACCAAGTCAACACCGTGGTCCAGGAGGAGCACGACAGTGAGTGCCGCTCAGGGTTACCTGCGGACGGCTGTACACCTGTTGAAGCCCAGATAGACTGCACCTGGAGATGAGGCTTCCACTAGTTTAGTTTAGTTTTTAGATTGTTAGGTGCTGGGCCGAATGGCCTACTCCTGCACCTATTTTCTATGTTTACAGCGTGGAGACAGGCCCTTCAGCCCAACCTGCCCACACCGGCCAGCGCTCCCCACACACTAACACTACCCTACACCCACTAGAGTAATACAGCGTGGAAACAGGCCCTTCAGCCCAACCTGTACTTGTGCAAGGGTCTCGGACCAGAGGGCACAGCCTCAGCATAATAGGAAGTTCCTTTAGATTGGTGATGAGCAGGAACGTAGTCAGTCAGAGGGTGGTGAATCTGTGGAATTCATTGCCACAGAGGGTTGCGGAGGCCAAGTCAGTGGATAGTTTTTGAGGCAAGGATTTGGACTGCATGGTGGCGCAGAGCGGTAGAGCTGCTGCCTTGCAGCGCCAGAGATCCGGGTTCGATCCCAACTACTGGTCTATGTAGATGGCATGTTCTTCCCGTGACCGCACTGTTATCTCTAAAGTAAAAATGCTGCCTGAACCGCTGAGTTGCTCCAGCACTTTAAGGTCATAAGTGATAGGATTCTGCTCATCAAGTCTCCTCCGCCATTCAATTATGGCTGATCTGTCTTCCCCTCTTCACCCCATTCTCCTGCCTTCTCTCCGTAACCCGTGACTAAGTGTTGGTCTTTGGTATAAACCAGCATCTGCGGATCTTTGTATGTACGTGATGTGAGCGGTTTGTTGAGGAGGGGCCGGATCTGGATCCTGTCCGACTGGTTCCCTGCTGGAATGTCGGCAGGTGCTGAGCTGTTGGTGGTTCTGGCGAGGCGCGGTCGGTCTATGGCTGTCCACGAGGTAGCTGCTGGGGTTGTTATACAAGGTCACGAAGATCGGTAGCAAGCCGCTGGTGTGACAGGCAGACAGACAGCCGTGGGGTGAGGGGACTCATGCACGACTCCTCAGTGTCTTGTTTCTAAACCAGAAATAGAATTATTCAAGTATTTATAATACTAGTTACAAAACAAAATTATTCAAAACACACAGACCACCACAAGACAGGCACAAAAAGCTGGAGTAACTCAGCGGGACAGGCAGCATCTCGGAGAGAAGGAATGGGTGACGTTTCTGGTCGAGACCCTTCTTCAGAGGTGGGGCGAATTCCCCAGAGATGCTGCCCGTCCCGCTATGTTACTCCGGCTTTTTGTGTCCTCGGTTTGAACTGGCACCTGCAGTTCCTTCTACCACCACAATACAAGTACAACAAATTGTCCTTAAAAAAAACTATTTCCCCGTCCTTGTGAAGGGTGCATTCTTACCCCGACCCCCGCAGTGCCCAGCGGTCCCGGAAATCCACCAGGGTGCCCGTGGACAGCGTGCAGACCCTCCCCCCCCCCCCCGTGGACAGCTCGTAGACCCCGCTGTAACACCACTCGGGCGCAGACGTAACCCCGGAACACCTGAGTGTTGGGGCACACACACTGTACCAGGTGGGGAGGCTGGGAAGGAGCGGCAACGTTTGATACGTTTGATTCATTTTTCATTTTTAATTTAGAGATACAGCGCGGAAACAGGCCCTTCGGCCCACTGAGTCCGTGCCGACCTGCGATCCCCATACACTGACCGACACACACTAGGGGCAATTTACAGAAGCCAATTAACCTACAAACCTGTACATCCTTGGAGTGTGGGAGGAAACCAGAGCATCCGGACAAAACCCACGCAGTTCACAGGGAGAACTCCATACAAACAGCACCCGTAGTCAGGATCGAACCCGGGTCTCTGACGCTGTAAGGCAGTAGCTCTACCCCTGTGCCAGCTTGCCGCACTAGTGGCAGGGTCTCAGAACCAAAGGGCAGGGTCTCAGAACCAAAGGCCAGTCTGTAATCTATCCCTATCCCTGATGTATCCAGCCCCCGTGGGGAAGTAGCAGGGGCTGTGTGGTCACAGTTACAGCCCACTCCATGGCCATGGGGGAGGTGTGTGTGATTGTTCTACTGGAGCTACTGGTGGCCGGGGTGATGTGGGGAGAGGGGGTCAGGGACCTCTCGCACCCTCAGCTTGGTCCTCACAAAGCTGCCCAGGAAGGTGATGGCTGTGTGGCCCTCTCATCCTGCAGGGATTATGGCGATCGGCCTGATCAACGATGCTGTGGATGAAGGAGATGCCCGCAAGACCCTGGAGGCCCTGCTGATGCCCAGCGCCAAGCTGGCTGACGTGTCACCGCCCGTGGCTGAACATTACCAGGAGATGCTCCTCAGGACCAAGAGGGAGAAAGCTCAGGTAAGGCCCCCGTCACGCAGCGGACCCAGGGCACAGTGTCTCCAGAACACAGTGCGGAGGAGATGGTAGTTGCTGAGATTGGTGTTGTGTAGTGTTCAAGAGCCTACTGGTTGCTGGGAACAAGCTGCTCTGGAGTCCTGTGTGTGTGAGTGTGTACGTGAGTGTGTGGGTGAGCCTCTCGGGTGGACGGTGCTGGGCTGAGGTGTGGGCTTCAGTGACTGACCGCCCTGTTGTGGCGGCACTGCCAATCTCGGGCCGGTGCCGACGTCAGAACCAGCGTCCACTCCTCACCCTGGCATGGACCTCCAATAAGCTCTGAACCGCGTAGACGAGGGCACTGGTTTTGTGTCTTTGCACTATTGTTTGTTTTCTTGTGTGTACGCATGTGTGTGTATGTGTGTGTGTGTGTGTGTATGTGTATATATATATAGATAAATATATATATACTCCGAGATCTTCGGTTTCCTCCCTCACTCCAAAGACGTACAGTGTAGGTTAATTGTCTTAGTAATTTTTCTTTTAAATTGTCCCTAGTGTGTGTAAGGATAGTGTTAGTGTGCAGGGATCGCTGGTCGGTGCGGACCCGGTGGGGCGAAGGGCCTGTTTCCACGCTGTATCTTTAAACTAAATCCAGACACTCCACTGCCAAGTATAGGCAGCATCTTTGAAGAGAAGGAATGGGTGACGATTTGGATCGAGACCCTTCTTCAGACATACAAACATATATATGTATGAAGAAGAAGAAGGAGTCTGAAGAAGGGTCCCGACCCGAGACGTCACCCGTTCCTTCTCTTCAGAGATGCTGCCTTTCCCGCTGAGTTATGTCTTGGGGATGTGGGAGGGAACCAGAGCATGCGGAGGAAACCCACAGTTCAGTTCATTTTATTGTCAGGTGTACCGAGGTACAGTGAAAACCTTTACTCAGGGACTACGCGCAAAGCACCCGAGGTTGGGACTGAACTGAACGGGGGTCTCTGGCGTTGTGAGGCAGCAGTTCCACCCGCTGCGCCACTGTGCTCAAGGCGACTGAGAAAGATGAGACTGAGAAAGATGTGATTTCTGGGCAGTGGAGTGTCTGGTTTTAGTTTTTGAGATACAGTGCGGAAACAGGCCCTTCACCCCACCAGGTCCGCGCCGACCAGCGATCCACGCACACTAACACTATCCTACACACACTAGGGACAATTTAAAAGAAAATTATTTTTTTTTAAAGAAGGAACTGCAGATGCTGGAGAATCGAGGGTACACAAAAAGCTGGAGAAACTCAGCGGGTGCAGCAGCATCTAAGGAGCGAAGGAGATAGGCGACGTTTCGGGTCGAGACCCTTCTTCAGACTGGTCAGGGATCAGGGAAACGAGAGATATAGACGGTGATGTGGAGAGATAAGGAACAATGAGTGAAAGATATGCAAAAAAGTATCGGTGATAAAGGGAACAAGCCATTGTAAGCTGTTTGTGGTGTGAAAATGAGAAGCTGGTGCGACTGGGGTGGGGGAGGGAGATAGAGATAGAGGGAATGCCAGGGCCCGAGGGCTGAGGGAGAGGTGGGAAGGGGAGGAGACAGCAGGGGTTAACAGAATTGAGAAAATTCAATATTCAAGCCCAAAGGATGCAGACTCCCCAAGCGGAATATGAGGTGCTGTTCCTCCAGCTTGCGGTGTTGCTCACTCTGGCCGTGGAGGAGGCCCAGGACCGAGAGGTCGGATGTGGAATGGGAGGGGGAGTTGAAGTGCTGAGCCACCGGGAGGTCGGGTTGGTTATTGCGGACCGAGCGGAGGTGTTCGGCGAAGCGATCGCCAAGATGCCTCCGCTTGGTGTGTAAGAAAATTACCTGTACGTCCTTGGAGTGAGGGTGGAAACCGAAGATCTCGGAGAAAACAAAGATCTGTGGCCCCAGAACCTGTGGTGAGAGGCCACCCGGCCCGTCTAACCTGGGGCTGTCCCCCAGTGGGAGGGTGTCTGCCGCCCACTGTTGGTCGCCACGTGTCACTGCGACCGGTGGTTGTTCACCCCCCCCCCCCCCTGGTGGCGATCAGGCGCCACTGCCGCTCACGCAGGCCCCCTGGTGCCGATGAGCTGTTACTGCGAGTCATCATCTGGTGCGGGTTTAAACCGAAGGCAGACACAAAATGCTGGAGTAACTCAGCGGGACAGGCAGCATCTGTGGAGAGAAGGAATGGGTGACGCTCCGGGTCGAGACCCTTCTTCAGACCGAGAGTCTGGGTGATATAGAGACGTGGAAGGGTAAGGTGTGAAAACGAGAGACCAAAGGGGGACAAAAACCAAGGAAAATGTAGAATGGATAATTGTTTGCGAGGAGAACAAAGCAGACGGAGATAAAATGTAATCAGGACAGTCAGACAGGTGGGAGAACTGGGAAGGGGGAGAGGTGGAGGGAGCAAAAGCAAACAGCATCTCATATTTCGCTTGGGTAGCTCACACCCCAGCGGTATGAACATTGACTTCGCTAACTTCAAGTATCCCTTGCTCACACACACATACGTATACACAACTATAATAGTGCAAAAACTGGTCAGTAGTGCAACTGGTTCTGGACAACCGCAACGTAAAGCTTTTCACTGTAACCCTAATAAATAATATAGATATATAAGTATAATGAAAAAAAAAAACAGACCACGACAATAAAACAAAAAATATAAAAACTCGTTCAGTAATACTTTTCAGAGCGAATGGTGTAAAATTGTGTGTGGTCAAAATCAACACTCATCAAAAAAAACCCCACCCAACGACCTCAATATCCCTCAATCGACTCCCCACACCACAACAAACTCTGCATGCCCCCAAACTCGCCCACCCCCCCCCTACACTACCCCCAGACAACACCCACCCATCGTTCCACTACCCCTCACCACCCCCCCCCCCCACACTACCCCCTGGGTCCCCCCCCACCAGCTGGTGCTGTTGTGTGGAGCTGGGTGTGTTGTGTGGGTGCGCTGGGTGTGTGAGTGGGGTGTGGTGCAACACCTGCGTGTGTGTGGGGGATGCCCCACCCCCTCCCCCCAGTGTCTTGTGGGGGGTGCTCCACCCCCACCAACCACCCCCACCACACACCCCCAACAACACACCCCTCACACCAACCACCCTACACGCACCCCAATGCTCCCCCCACCCCCCCCCCCCCCCCACCCTGTGGTACCCCACCACACCCAATCACCCAGACTTAATAACCCCCCCTCCCCACCCCACCCCACGTATGGTACCGAAAACACAGAGCTGCAGGAGAGCTGGAGTGTGTCGTGTTCAGGACCCAGATGTGTGTGCGTTGCTGGTGTGAGTGTTGCATGGTAGTGTGTTAGGATGTGAGGTGCATGGTGAGTGTGTGTGTGGTGCTGGTGAGTGTGCGCGTGTGGGTGCTGGGTGGTGCGTGTGTGGGTGCTGGGTGTGAGTGAGGTGCAGGGAGTGTGCTGTGGCTGCTGGGTGAGTGGGGTGCTGGATGGCTGGGTGTGCGTTTGTGGGTGGGTATATGATTGGGTGCTGTGGTGTGCGATGTGGGTGCTGGGTGTGTGGGGGGTGCTGAGTGTTGGGGGAGCTGGGTTGTTGCGTGTGGGTGCTGAGAGTGGCGTGTAAGGAGCTGGGTGTTGTGGTGTGTGGGATGCTGGGTGATGTATGTGGGTTGGGTGCTGGGTGTGCGTGTGTGGGTGCTGGTGGTGGGCGTGTGTAGGTGTGCTGGGTGTGCGGTGTGTGGGTGCAGTGTGTGTGACTTGGGTGCTGGGTGGTGTGTCTGGGTGCTGGGTGTGTGTGTGGGTGCTGATTGTGTGTGGGGCGATCGGTGTGGTGTGTGGTGTGTGTTGGGTGCAGGTGTGTGGTGCTGGGTGTGGTGGGTGCTGGGGTGTTGCTGAGTGTGTGGGTGCTGGGTGTGCGTGTTCTGGTGCAGGGAGTGTGCGTGTCTGGGGTGCTGGTGTGTGTGGGGTGCTGGGGTGTGCGTGTGGGGTGCTGGTGTGGCGGTGTGGGTGGGGTGCTGGTGTGCGTGTCTGAGGGTGCTGGGTGCGTGCGTGTCTGTGGGTGCTGGGTGTGCGTGTGTGTGGGTGCTGGGTGTGCGTGTCTGGGTGCTGGGTGCGTGTGGTGCTGGGTGCTAGGGTGTGTCTGGGTGCTGGTGTGTGTGTGGGGTGGTGCGCGTGAGTGCGTGTGGGGTGCTGGTGTGCGTGTGGGGGTGCTGGAGCGGTGTGGGGGGTGCTGAGTGTGCGTGTGGGGGTGCTGGTGTGTGCGTGTGGGGGTGCTGGGTGTGCGTGGTGGGTGCTGGGTGCGCGTGGTGTGTGTGTGGGTGCTGGTGTGTGTGTATGGGTGCTGGTGTGGGTGCTGGTGGGTTCTGGTGTGTGTGTGGGTGCTGGGGTGTGTGTGTGGTGCTGGTGCGGTGGGGGGGTGCGGTGGCGTGTGGGGCGTGTGCTGGGTGTGCGTGTGGGGTGCTGAGTGCCCGTGTGGGGTGCTGGGCGCGTGTGGGGGTGCTGGTGCGTGGGGGGCCTCGGGTGCGCGTGTCGCGGTGCTGCGCGTGGGGTGCTGGGTCGCGTGGGTGCTGGGTGCGCGTGGGGGGCTGGTGCGCGTGGTGCGCGGCTGTGGTGCGCGTGTGGGTGCTGGGTGCGCGAGGGGGTGCTGGGTGCGCGTGGGGGTGGGGCGCGGTGGGGTGCTGGGTGCTCGCGTGGGGTTCATGCTGGTGGGGTGAGTGTGTGGGTGTGCGGGTGGGTGGTCTGGGTTGCGTTGGCTGGGTGCGTGGGGTGCGCGGTGGGTGCTCGGGGGTGCCGCGCTGGGTGCTGCGCTGGGTGCCTCGGGGCGCATGCTGGTGCGCGTGCGCTGGCTCATGGCGCTGCCGCGCTGCGCGTGGGGGTGCAGGTGCGCGTGGGGGTAGCATGGGGCTGTGACGTTTGCGTGGTCCTCCTACCAGTGGCCCCTGTTCCTCTTCCGCAGGAGACGCAGGCCGACGACTCTGCCGTTCTCTGGCTAGACGAGATTCAAGACACCCGTCCTGGAAATCCAACAAAGAGACAGAGGATGCATAAGAGATGTTGAGTACACATATACGCACATATTACAGCACACACATATACACACACCACACAACACGCACAGTACGACACACGCACGCACACACCCACACACGACACGCACGCACGCACTACACACCACACACACACCACACACACACACGCACAACACACAGACACACACACACGCACAGACACAACCCACACACACACAAACGCACAAACAGCACACACACGACACACACACACACACACACACGCACCCACACCACAGACATTCACACGCGCACGCGAGACACACACCCACACACACACACAGACAATCACAACACACACACACACACCCCACACCACCGCACACACACGACACACACACACACACGCACATCACACAGCACAGACACACACACGCGCACGCGGCACAGACACACACACCCCCACACACACACACACACACAAACACACACACACACACACACACACAGAGACACACACACAGAGACACACACAACGCACAGACACACACACACGCGCATGCACAGACACACAAACACACACACCACACACACAACACCCACAGCCCCACCTCTCACAGTATCTTCACCCCCTTCACTCAGGGTTACTCACACTCTCACTCTCTCTTCCTTTATCCCCTCCCTCTCTCCCCTCCCCCTCCTCCTCACTCCTTCCTCCCTCCCCCATCTCTCTCTCCCCACCTCTCTCTCCCCCTCCCCCTCTCTCCCCCCGCCTCTCTTTCCCCCTCCCTCCCTCCCTCCCTCCAGTCTCCCAGGGCATCCTGACCATTAACGAGGCGGTGGACGATGGGGACACTGGCCGTATTCTGGCCGCGTTGCGTTCGTCTGACGTGGGTCTGTACGGGGTCACCTCTGAATGTGAGGACATCTACCAGCAGGAGCTGACCGAGGCCAAGCGGGCCAAGATGGCGGAAGGTAAGGCTAGTCGAACGCCAGACCCTCGGCTCTGACCCCTGCCAGCAACGGGCACTCCCCCTTTGGCCACTCTCCCAGTGGTCACTCTCCCAGTGGTCACTCTCCCAGTGGTCACTCTCCCAGTGGTCACTCTCCCAGTGGTCACTCCAGGGTTACCAACTGTCCCGGAATTCGCCGTATTTCGTCCCGGCGAAACAACCTAAATACGGTGTTCCGGCAGGCAAACATGTCGTTACGGAGAAGGGCGGGAACGAAAAATAATCAAAACAATAAACGGGAGGGGGGGGCGGGAGCGGGAATGAGCGGCGGTTGGACACGTGCAGCGGGAAGGCGGGAGCGGGAACGAGCGGGCGGTGGGACACGTGCACGGGAATGAGCTGGCGGTTGGACACGTGCAGCGGGAATGAGCGGCGGTTGGACACGTGCACGGGAAGGGCGGGAACAAGCGGCGGTTGGACACGTGCAGCGGGAAGGGCGGGAACGAGCGGACGCGGTCGGACACGTGCAGCGGGAAGGGCGGGAGCGGGAACGAGCGGCGGTTGCAGACACGTGCAGCGGGAATGAGCGGCGGTTTGGACACGTGCAGCGGGAAGGGCGGGAACAAGCGGCGGTTGGACACGTGCAGCGGGAAGGGCGGGCAACAAGCGGAAACGGCGTCGTACACGTGCAGCGGGAAGGGGCGGGAGCGGGAACGAGCGGCGGTTGGACACGTGCAGCGGGAATGAGCGACGGTTGGGACACGTGCAAGCGGGAAGGGCGGGAACGAGCGGCGGTTGGACACGTGCAGCGGGATGAAGTGCAGCGGGAACGGGAACGAGCGATGGTGGGTACAGGATGATGCTACAGACAGAGATGGTCCAAAAGGCTGTTAAGACATTCATGTGCAAGGAACAGAGGTAACATTAGCATTGTGGGGCTAAGGGCCCATTGCCTGTGTTGTATGTTTCAATAAGACAATAGGTGCAGGAGGAGGCCATTCGGCCCTTTGAGCCAGCACCACCATTCACTGTGATCACGGCTGATCATCCCCAATCAGTACCCCCGTTCCTGCCTTCTCCCCCATATCCCCCTGACTCCGCTATCTTTAAGAGCCCCTATCTAGTTCTCTGTTGAAAGCACCCAGAGAACCGGCCTCCACCGCCCTATGAGGCAGAGAATTCCACAGACTCGCCACTCTCTGTGAGAAAAAGTGTTTCCTCGTCTCCGTTCTAAATGGCTTACTCCTTATTCTAAGACTGTGGCCCCTGGTTCTGAACTCCCCCCAACATCGGCATTGTCATTTAGACAATTGAGTTTATGTGTATGTGTATACTAAAGGATGTTTATGTGTGTTTAATGAGTTTGTCATATAGTACTAGTTTGAAAAAAGGAAGGTTGGATTCAACGCGCGTTGCAGATTTTGGGGTCGTTTGCCATACATATTTCTGGTGCCGCAACATGTTACTGAGAGAAATGCATTTACCCCCATTTGTTACTGACAAATGGTTTGAATGTTAACTGTGAACTAAATTTAGGGTTGGCATCTCGTCACTCTCCCAGTGGTCACTCTCCCAGTGACCACTCTGCCAGTGGACAGTCCCAGTGGTCACTCTGCCAGTGGACAGTCCCAGTGGTCACTTCCCCAGTGGTCACTTCCCCAGTGGTCACTTCCCCCAGTGGTCACACTTCCCCCAGTGGACAGTCCAGTGGTCACACTCGCCAGTGGTCACTCCGCCAGTGGTCACCTCCCGCCAGTGGTCCTCTCTCTCGTCAGTGGTCACTCCCGTCGGTGGTCACTCCGTCGGTGGTCACGTCCGCAGTGGTCACCGTCAGTGGTCACTCCGTCAGTGGTCCTCCCCCAGTGGTCACTCCCCCAGTGGTCATTCCCCAGTGGTCACTCCCCCAGTGGTCACTCCCCCAGTGGTCACTCCCCCAGTGGTCACTCCCCCAGTGGTCACTCCCCCAGTGGTCACTCCCCCAGTGGTCACTCCCCCAGTGGTCACTCAGACACAGTGGTCACTTCCGCCCATTCCCCCAGTGGTCACTCCCCCAGTGGTCACTCCCCCAGTGGTCACTCCCCCAGTGGTCACTCCCCCAGTGGACAGTCCCAGTGGTCACTCCCCCAGTGGTCACTCCCCCAGTGGACAGTCCCAGTGGTCTTACAGTGAACTATAAGTGACAGGAACAGAATTAGGCCATTCAACCCATCAAGTCAATGCCGTGGTATTGCCACCAACCACTCGACCCAAGAGTTGGCATTGGTGGACGTTGGTGACTCTGGCCGCTAGTTGCTGGGCGACGGTTGGTCTCTCGGTGACAGGACAGCGGTTGCTCAGTTACGGCAGAGTCGCAGTGTTGCCGGGTAACGGCTCCGTGTGGCCGGCGCTGGGTGGGGGGGTCAGGGAAGTGTGAGGACCATTTACAAGGATGTTGCCAGGACCAGAGGGTGTGAGCTACAGGGAGAGATTGGCCGGGCTGGGACTCGATAGCAATGTTACAACATTTTGAGATTTAAAAAATCAAGTCTGCAATTTATCCCATCAGATAAAGTGTAAAAATAACTTTAATTTGATACCTAATTCACTTTCATATCTTCAGTAGTAAAAAAGGTTATGGCCATTTTCATACACGGAAATTAGCATCTTGTTCCCTATTGCTTTTCCATTGACTTAACACAAAAGCTGTGATCGAGGACAGTCAAAAGCCCATAACATTCTTAAAAATTAAGAGAACTGAATGAAATTTTCAGTTATTATAGATTGAAGCATTCTGAAACAAATATAAAACATCTTACTTGGATGGCCTGAAATTAAAGCATATAATTAGTTAGTTACCTAATTGTAGCAAATTACAAAGTTGACCATTGTGACGGATATAGTAATAAACACCCAGACTGCCATAAAAATTCAAAAATGGCCCCCCCAAAAAATTTGGGATACTGAGTTGGATGATCAGCCATGATCATATTGAATGGCGGTGCAGGCTCGAAGGGCCGAATGGCCTGCTCCTGCACCTATTGTCTATGTTTCTATGTGATATTCTCAAGATCAGAACGTTAATATTATTGTATTATATGCTGTAAGTCCGTAACAGATAGGTAAATACATTACAATTTCTAGCAATAGACCAAGTCTTTATGGAGAAGATCAGTTGCCAACGTACATTGGCGTATCATAATCAGTAGCATCGTCATACTCCTCAGATTGTAACCAATAAGCAACTCTGTACACCTTGTTTTTCCTCAACTTTTCAATGTTGGCATTGTAAACTACAAGTTTTTGGTCTTCAAACCACGCATGACATGCCTTTCTGCCCACTACTTTCCCATTAAGAATGTCCTGTAAGTCATCACATTTGGAGTAGTCCAAATTCGGATAATCTCTGCAAATGCTGTCTAAATCAGTCTCTTTTGCTGGGCATTTGGATGGACAATTTTGCATTTCTTCTTCGGAGACATCTGTTTAAAATGTAATGGGAAAAAAACACTGAACAGCATTAACAGAAACAATTTATTATTTGCAGTTTTAGAAAAAAGGTAGAAATGATAAAAGTTAAACACTAAAACAAATAGTAAATACCCAACAAAAAATTCATATTCATCAGTTTCATCAAATCAATTGAAATTCATCTAATCAATTAAATTAATCTAAATTCAATTACTAGATCTAAACATCTATCCATTTCTTAAGAAAAGGCTACATTTTTTAAATAGCCTATGAATCCAAATAACAAACTAATCCCATTCACACAAGAATTCACAATATAACATGATTTTTAAATCTCACTGTCGTGAATTTATATGCCAAATGGAAGGAAATTAATGTTGAATTCCCATAAATTAATCTAGAAATATCCACTCTCAATATAATCAAATTTATTATTTTTTGCACAATACACGTGACTAAAACTGTTGTGGGTATTTAGTATGAAAATATTGATTATGGATAGACAATTACACAAAATATACACGATTTATGACATGATTGTCCAAAAAAAAGAGAATTTTAATCATCTTGCGAGTGGATGTTTCTGGAATGCGATCGATTGGAAGGTTGCCGTTGCCAGTGGGACTAATGTAGCTGGGACATGTTGGCTGGTGTGGGCAAGTTGGGCCGAAGGAAGGGCCTGTTTCGCACTGTACCACTCTGTGACTCTCTCCCACTCCCCTCGCGTGACAAGAGGTCGCCCCCCCTCACACGCGTTGACCCGGTGCGTGTGTGCCTTTAACCTGTGCCCTTTGATCTCAGGTGACAATGGCAGCCCCTGGGTCAGGCACTGGGTGAAGGGAGGTTACCATTACTACTTCAACCTGCAGACCAAGGAGGGAAGCTGGGAGCAGCCCGCAGGATTCATTCAGAACAACATGCAGCTGAGCAGGGAGGACATACAGGTACCACGCACAGCGCGACCCCACACGCCGCCATCGTGACCCGGCCTTCTCACTCCCCCATCCCTCCCTCAATCTCCCTCTCATTCTCTCTCCCATTCTCTGCCTCTCTTTCTCCGTCTCCTTCTCCCACTCTCTCCCCCCCATCTCTCCCTCTCCCTCTGTCACACACTCCCTCTCTCACACTCTCTCTCCCCCTCTCCCTCTCCCCCAGTCGACAGTGTCGGGAGTGACGGCCGCCTATAACCGTGAGCAGCTGTGGATGGCTAACGAGGGTCTGCTCACCAAGCTGCAGGCCCGTTGCCGGGGTTACATGCTGCGCCGACAACTGCAACAGCGGCTGGGCTTCCTGGAGAGACAGAAACCGGCCATCCTCACCATCCAGGTGGGAGTGGGAGAGAGGGAGGGGGAGGGGGGAGAAAGCTAGAGGGGGATGTGGGGTCAGGGGAGAGGGGGACGGAGGGGGAGGGCGGGGAGCGCAGGACATGGATCACGGGACAGAGAACACATGAATGCGGGGCAAGGACCGCGTGGACATGGGACACGGGTCTGGGAGCTGTGTTTTGGGGTCAGAGTCGGGCCGTTCCGTGACGAGTCCGTGGCTTCTTGGTTTTGCAGTCTAACTGGAGAGGCTACAAGCAGAAGAAGGCCTACAAAGACCGGCTGCAGCACTTCAGGGACAACTCGGCCGCTGTGGTGAAGGTGAGCAGGGGGACCGTACCCCACAACACCCCCTTGCCCCTCGCCTCTTGCTCTGCCTCACCCCACCCCGCGGCCAGCACATGCCTGGAGCCTAAACCACTTTGTCTTTTCTCTTCCCACTCCACCGGCCATCTCCCCCTCCCTCCCTCTCTCTCTCTCTCACACACCCATCTCCCTCCCTTGTCACCCCCCTACTCTCACTCTCACTCCCCCTCCTTGTCAAATCCCACTCTCACCCCCTCCCCAACCTACCCTTTACCACCCTCTCTACCCTCGCCCCCTCCCTCATCCCACCCCACCCCACTCCTCCCTCTCTCACCCCACCCCCCTCTCTCTCACCACTGCTCTCTCTCCCCCCCCCCCCCCCACCCACTGGACAGCTTCAGGCCCTATTCCGGATGCTCCTGACACGGAAGAAGTATCGGGATCGGTTGAAGTATTTCAAGGATCATGTGAGTGCTGTTACCTGTTGCCGTTTTGTACCTTCATAAGTGATAGGAGCAGAATGAGGCCATTCAGGAAACTCAGGTAATCGTTGGGGTATTTCAGGTGAGAGGGGCCTCAGGTGAGGACGTTCCTGTATCCGTACACTGGGGACGTCTCGATTGTAATCGTGTGTTGTCTTTCCGCTGACACACAACTAAAGCTTTTCACTGTACCTCGCTACACGTGACAATAAACTAAACTAACTTTCAATAGACAATAGGCGCAGGAGTAGGCCATTCGGCCCTTCGAGCTAGCACCGCCATTCAATATGATCATGGCTGATCATCCCCAATCAGTACCCCGTTCCTGCCTTCTCCCCATATCCCCTGACTCTACTATCTTTAAGAGCCCTATCCAGCTCTCTCCTGAAAGTATCCAGAGAACCGGCCTCCACCGCCCTCTGAGGCAGAGAATTCCACAGACTCATCACTCTCTGTGGGAAAAAAAGTGTTTCCTCGTCTCTGTTCTAAATGGCTTACTCCCTTATTCTTAAACGGTGGCCCCTGGTTCTGGACTCGCCCAACATCAGGAACATGTTTCCTGCCTCCAAACCCTTAACAATCTTATATGTTTCAATGAGATCCCCTCTCATCCTTCTAAACTCCTGAGTGTACGAGCCCAGCTGCTCCATTCTCCCAGCATATGACAGTCCCGCCATCCCGGGAATTAACCTTGTAAACCTACGCTGCACTCCCTCAGTAGCAAGAATGTCCATCAAATTAGGGGACAAAAACTGCACACAAACTTTCCTCAAACGTTATCAGTTTTGCCCGTCCAGAATGTTGCTCAGACTTGGTGAACATGATTCATTCAGGGTGTCTGCTGCGCTGGTCACTGCTCGGAGTGAAGCTGGAGCTCCTCCTCCACACCCTGCACTTCCTCGCCCTGGTCCACCGAGTGGCGGTCGATGTTGCCTTCTGGTCGCGAGGGGGCCCTGGTGGGGGTCCCTCTACATCGGGGACCTGGGGTGGAGGGTATTGCACCGAGGAATTCGCTGCAACCTGTTTCTCTCGCGGTTCACACTCGCCAGCCGCCTGCCGCTATAGCGGGCTGGAAGAATCTGTGTTCCACGTGTACATGGAGCGTGTGAGGCTGCAGCCCCTGTTCCATTATCTAAAGGAGCTGCTCCTTGCCTCTGGCTGCACTTCACACCCACCATCCTCACCTTTGGACACCCTGTGCGTAGGGGAGAGGGTAGGGGGCTGAAGATGTCCTGGTTGGGTTGCTCCTGGGCCTGGCCAAGCTGGCCATCCGTGAGTCACAGCGCCAGGCGGTGGAGGGCTCTGCACTCCGGCTGCCTGCCCTTTTCCGGGTTTACATCCGTGGGGTGGGTTAGAGAGGGACTACGCGCTGTCCACGGGCACCCTCGGCGATTTCCGGGACCACTGGGCACCGCGGGGAGAATGCATCCTGGACAAGGAGTGTAAGATAGTTGTTTAATAGTTTATTGTTAGTTGTGCATTATGGTGGTGGGGTCTGTTTTGATTTTTATTGTAATGTATATATTATTTTAGTATTTGAAAAATATTTTTGATTTAAAAAAAATGTAAAACAAGGAGTGATGCTGATCTGGTGGGTGACCAGCCTCCTCTCCCCCCTCAACACTTATTATCCCGATAACAAACCAGTATGAATTCCTGCGCTGGCTTGTACGCTCAGAGAACAAGCAGACTGGCGGGACTCAGCAGGTCAAGCAGCATCCGAGGTGACAATAAGCTAAAGTTGGTCTCGCTGAGTTGGTCAGTGTAGGTGGGTAAGACCCTGTGGGCAATTTCCTTCAATCCCCTCAACCTCCTCATCCCATGTAGCCCCACACGAGACCAACACCGGAACTTAGAAACCTAGAAAATAGGTGCAGGAGTAGGCCATTCGGCCCTTCCAGCCAGCACCGCCATTCCATATGATCATGGCTGATAATCTAAAATCAGTACCCCGTTCCTGCTTTCTCCCCCATATCCCTTGATTCACTTAGCCCCAAGAGCAAAATCTAACTCTCTCTTGAAACGTGCGTCTGTTTTGTTGCCAGGTGTCGGACATAATTAAAATCCAGGCGTTCATCAGGGCCAACAAGGCCAGGGACGATTACAAGACTCTGAGTGAGTATTTGACACCCTCAGAGTAACGCCGGAGTAACTCAGCGGCTCAGGCAGCATCTGTGGACAACATGGATAGGTGACGTTTCACAGAGTGCTGGAGTAACTCAGCGGGTCAGGCAGCAACTGTGGACTTCTTTAGACTGAACATTGAAGTAGGAGCAGCAAGGAGACCCCAAAATGTTGTCTGTCCATCTCTGGTGAACATGGATAGGTGTCAGGACTAAAGAGTCTGAAGAAGGGTCTCGACCCGAAACGTCACCCATTCCTTCTCTCCAGAGTTGCCGCCTGGCCAATCATACCATACACAAGCACATCAGCTGGTGCAAAGAGAGAAACGAAGCACGGGTGCAAGATGTAGCGTTCTCGTGACAGAGCAAGTGCAGAGTAAAGAAAAGTGCAGGGGCTGCAACAGGGTAGACGAGAAGATCAGGAATTCATCCTTAATGAGGTCTGTTCAAGAGTTGAATAACGGGGAAGAAGCTCTTCCTGAATCTGGTGGAACATGGCTTCAAGGTGTTGTATATTCTGTGGGCGAGAGTAGGGCGCAGAGCGGATGACCGGGGACCTTGATTATGTTGGCTGCTTTCCCGAGGCAGCGTGAAGTGTAGATGGAGTCGATGGTGTGGAGTCTGGTCTGTGTGATGCACTGGGCTGCATCCGTAACTCTGCAATTTCTTGTGTATCTTGGGCAGAGCGGTTGCCAATCCAAGCAGCTTTGGCTGTGCATCTGTAGGTGTTGGTGAGTGTCATTGTAGACACGGGAACATCTTTAGTTGACTGGAAGACACACTGGTGCGTGTACTAAACCTCGCTCGCTGAAGTCACTGACCTGCTCCTCCCTGTTACTTACTGAGGATGACATCGTGTAGGAAGGAACTGCAGATGCCGGTTTATCACTGAAGGCAGACACAAAATGCTGGAGTATCTCAGCGGGACAGGCAGCTGTGACGGAATCGGTGACGTTTTCGGGCCAAGACTCGTCTTCAGACTGGAAATGTCTCGATCCTGGAGAGGTCTGAAGAAGGGTCTCAACTGGAAACGTCACCCATTCCTTCTCTCCAGAGATGCTGCCGGTCCCGCTGAGTTACTCCAGCACTCTATCTTTGAGGAAAAAGTTGTGTTGATAAATAATGAAGGGAAGCGAGGGTTGTTCACACAGGCTCTCACACACACGTTCTCTCCCCCCCCCCCCCCGTGCAGTCAGCGCGGAGCAGCCCCCGATGGGAGTGGTGCGTAAGTTTGTCCACCTGCTGGACCAGAGTGACCAGGACTTCCAGGAGGAGGTGGAGCTGATGCGTCTACGTGAGGAGGTGGTCACCCGCATCCGCTCCAACCAACAGCTGGAGAACGACCTCAACACCATGGACATCAAGATCGGGCTGCTGGTGAAGAACAAGGTCACGCTGCAGGTACAGGAGCCAGGCACAGGCTCGGCGGGTGGGCCTGTTTCCCTGCTGTATCTCTAAACCGAGACTAAAACTGATGGGAGCCCGAGGACAGGGAGATGAGATAAGCCTCCCTGGTTGGTGTGTGTGTGTGTGGTGGAGGTGGCAAACCAGGCCAGGCCAGACCAGGCCAAGCCAAACCAGACCAGGCCAGGCCAGGCTGCAGGAGGGGAAGTTGGGGGACCACCTTCCTGTCAGCAGAAAGGGACAAATTGCAGGACTAGTACTTCAACTCAAGTGGAAAACGTGAGGGCAACATTGGCAGTCACAGATACAGCACGGAAACAGGCCCTTCAGCCCACCGTGACTGCGCCGACCAGCGATCCCCGCACACACTGGGGACAACTTGCTATTTTAACCTAGCCAATTAACCTACAAACCTGCACGTCTTTGGAGTGTGGGAGGAAACCGGAGCACCCAGAGAAAACCCACGCAGTCACAGGGAGAAGGTGCAAATTCCTGGCGCTGTGAGGCAGCAACTCCACCGCTGAGCCACGGTGCAGCCCATCGACTTGATAGAATGTATAAATCACTGCGGTGAGAGTAGGGGCGGGGGATAGACACTGGATCAGGGCTTTGCAATGGGAAGTAGTTGGACTGAGCGGGAATACATGTGTGGGCTGTGGCAAGAGAGCTCGTACTTTTGGGCGAGACCAAGCACAAACTTGGCGATCGTTTTGCCGAACACCTCCGCTCAGTCCGCCTAGACCTCTGCCATCCCCCGGTTGCGAAACACTTGAACCCCCCACCTCCCCCCTCCCATTCCCACACTGACCTTTCTTCCCCGATGGGCCGTTGCAGGAGGTGGTGTCACACAGCAAGAAGCTGACCAGGAAGAACAAGGCCCAGCTGTCGGACATGATGAAGATCGACCGGCAGAAGGGAGGGCTGAAGGGGCTGAGCAAGGAGAAGCGCATGAAGCTGGAGGCCTACCAGAACCTGTTCTACCTGCTGCAGGTTAGAGCGCCAAACCCTGGCCCTGGGGGAGCGGTGGTGACCGAGCGTTTGCGTGTCTGTGTGTGTGTGTGCGCGCTAGTGGGTGTATGTGTACACGTGTGTGTCTGTGTGTGCGCACATGTATGTGTGTGCTAGTGGGTGTATGTGTACACGTGTGTGTCTGTGTGTGCGCACATGTATGTGTGTGTGCTAGTGGGTGCATGTGTACGCGAGTGTGTTTGTGGAGTGGGTGCATGTGTGTGTGGGTTGGGTGATGCGTGTGTGGGGCAGGGGATGTGTGCGTGTGGGGCGGGGGATGCGTGTGCGGTGGGTTATATGACCACCCCTGTGGGACATGCATCGTGACGGTTCTGTGTTTCTCCGACAGACCAACCCCACCTACCTGGCCAAGCTGATCTTCCAGATGCCACAGAACAAGTCGACCAAGTTCATGGACTCCGTCATCTTCACCCTGTACAACTACGCGTCCAACCAGCGCGAGGAGTACCTGCTCCTCAAACTCTTCAAAACTGCCCTGCAGGAGGAGATCAAGTACGACATACACCTCCGTCACCACCCTCCCCACCCCCACCCCCACCCTCCTCTCCACTCCCCACCCTCCACTCCCCACCCTCCACCCACCCTCCACCCCCACCCCCACCCCCACTCCTCCCCACCTCCACTCCCCACCCTCCACTCGCCACCCTCCCACCCCCCTCTCCACTCCCCACCCTCCACTCCACCCTCCACTCCCCACCCTCCACCCCCACCCTCCACACCCCTCCCCAACCCTCCACTCCCCACCCCTCCACTCCCCACCCCCACACTCCCCACCCTCCACTCCCCACCCTCCCACTCCCCACCCTGATGTGGTGAGGTGGCCGCTCTGCCCGCCGCTCAGCTGCCAGCCCTGGTGCCGGCCCCTTCTGGCTGACCCCTGCCCTCTGCCCCCACAGGTCGAAGGTGGACCAGCTGCACGAGATCATCACGGGGAACCCGACGGTGATCAAGATGGTGGTGAGCTTTAACCGCGGGGCGCGGGGCCAGAACGCCCTGCGACAGATCCTGGCCCCCGTGGTCAAGGAGATCATCGAGGAGCGAGGCATGAACATCAAGACCGACCCCATCGACATCTACAAGGCCTGGGTCAACCAGATGGAGTCGCAGACCGGCGAGGCCAGGTGACCCCTGGACACCACCCCGACCCCAGCACCCAGGTCACGACCCCGACCCCTTCATGACCCCGCCACCCTAGGTCACGACCCCTGACCCGCCACTCCAGGTCACGGCCCCTGACCCCACTGACCCAGGACACCACCCACGACCCCAAAGCAGCGTTTCACTGAACCTCGGTGCTCGTGACAATAAACTGAACTGAAGTAAGGGTTGGTTTAGGGAACAGCGCTCCTGTGTCCCAGTCAGCTGATGCCAGATCCCTCTATGTTTTGTACCCGGTCCCCACCTGTCCACAAGGTCATAAGTAATAGCAGAATTAGGCCGTTCGGCCCATCAAGTCCATTCCATGGCTGATCTATCTCTCGCGCCCAACCCCATTCTCCTGCCTTCTCCCCATAACATCTGACACCTGTACTAATCAACAATCTATCTATCTCTGCCTTAAATATTCCATTGACTTGGCCGCCACAGCCATCTGTGGCAAAGAATTCCACAGATTCACCTCCCTCCGCCTGCTCCTGCCCTTCTTGTCCTGGCGGGTGCTGCTCTGCTGACAGTCTCTCTCCCTCTCCCCCTGCAGCAAGCTGCCGTACGATGTGACCCCGGACCAGGCTCTGGCGCACGAGGAGGTGAGGCTGCGTCTCGACGGCTCCATCAAGAACATGCGCAACGTCACCGACAAGTTCCTGGCTGCCATCGCCACCTCTGTCGACAAGATCCCGTGAGTACCCACCCCTCCCTCCACCCCCCCTCCACCAGGCATCCACTCTCCCTCTCTCTCCCTCCTCCCTCCCTCTCTCCCTCCATCCATCCCTCCCTCCATCCCTCCCTCCCTCCCTCCCTCCCTCCCTCCCTCCTCCATCCATCCCCTCTCTCCCTCCCTCCCTCCCTCTCTCCTCTCTCCCTCTCTCCTCTCCCCTCCCCCTCCCTCCCTCCCTCCCTCCCTCCCTCCCTCCATCTCTCCCACCCTCTCTCCCTCCATCCATCTTTCCCTCCATCCATCTTTCCCTCCATCCATCTCTCCCTCCATCCATCTCTCCCTCCATCCATCTCTCCCTCTCTCTCCCCCTTCCCCTCCCTCCCCTCTCCCTCTCTCTCCCTCTCTCCCTCCCTCCTCCCTCCCTCCTCTCCCCCTTCTCCCTCTCTCCCTCCTCTCTCCCCCTCTCCCTCTCTCCCTCTCTCCCTCTCTCCCTCTCTCCCTCTCTCCCTCTCCCCTCTCTCCCCTCTCTCCCTCCCTCCCTCCCTCCCTCCCTCTCTCCCCCTCTCTCCCTCCTCCCTCCTCCCTCCCTCTCTCCCTCTCTCCCTCTCTCCCTCTCTCCCTCTCTCCCTCTCCCTCCCTCCCTCCCTCCCTCCCTCCCTCCTCTCCCTCCCTCCCTCCTCCCTCTCTCCCTCTCCCTCCCTCCCTCCCTCTCTCCCTCCTCTCCCCTCCCTCCCTCCCTCCCTCCCTCCCTCCTCCCTCCCTCCCTCCCTCCCTCTTCTCTCACTCCCCCCACTCACCTCTCTCCTCTCTGCCCCTACACAGCTTACAGCTGGGACGCCAAGGTGCTCCCCGAAGGACTCGCTGCACCAGAGAAGTGACAGGAGTTGATAAAGGTGGGCACGCGGGGACCCCCTACCCCCCCTCCCTCACACCGTGGGTGCTATGCTGTGTGTGGGTGGGATTGGTCAGGGTGGGGTTGGGGAGGGTGCTGTGTGTGGGTGTGAGAGTGGGGTTGGGGTGGGTGGGGTTGGTCAGGTGAGGGTGGGGTTGGTAGGGTGCTGTGTGCGTCTCCCTCTCACACACCCGTGGGTGCTGTGTGGGTTGGTGCAGGTGGGTGGGTGGGGTTGGGGTGGGTGCAGGTGTGAGGTGGGGTTGGGTCAGGTGCAGGTGGGGGGTGGGGTGGGTGGGGTTTGGGGGTGGGTGCTGTGTGATGGGTGGGGTTGGTCAGGTGCAGGTGGGTGAGGGTGGGGTTGGGGAGGGTGCTGTGTGCGTCTCCCTCTCACACCCCGGGTGCTGTGTGTGGTGTGGGTGAGGGTGGGGTTCTGTGGACAGGTGGTGAGGGTGCTGTGTGGGGTGCTGGTGCAGGTGGGGTGGGTGGGTGAGGGTGGGGTTGGGGTGGGTGCTGTGTGCGTCTCCCTCTCACACCCGTGGGTGCTGTAGATCGTGGGTAACCTGCTGTACTACCGCTACATGAACCCTGCCATCGTGGCGCCGGACGCCTTTGACATCATCGACATGTCTGCGGGCACGGGGGGTCTGAGCACCGACCAGCGCAGGAACCTGGGCTCCATCGCCAAGGTGCTGCAGCACGCCGCCTCCAACAAGATGTTTGACAAGGAATACTGTCACCTGGCCTCCATCAACGAGTACCTGTCCCACGCACACCTCAAGTTCAGGTAACCCCACACCACCCTCCCCTCTCCTCCATTCACTTCTCTCCTCACCTCCTCTCCCCCTCCCCTCCCCTCCCCTCCCCTCCCATTCTCCCCACCCCTCTTCTCTCCTTTCCTCCTCTACCCTCCCCTTCTCTCCAGAGATACTGCCTGTCCTGCTGAGTTACTTCATCTTTTCGTGCCTATCCTTGTAAAGCATCTCACCTCACCTCTTGCAGAGATGCCAACTGGTACGGATTTCCCGTAATTTCTACGGAAAATTGGCCAATTACGGGCGGTACGATTTTCATATCGTAAATCCCGGATTTTGCCGATTTTAAGTTAGCACATACTTGTTGTGTGTGTTTGGGAGTGTGTGAGTGAGTGTGAGTGTGTGAGTGCCAGTGATGGAAATGGGGGGGTACGCAGAGGGACGACGTTCTCCTACGTTCCAGTTTCCAGTTTCCATCCTGTGCATGAATTCCCAGCTTTATCCTGCGCTACTTAATCCAAGGACGAGCGAACAATCGGACAGACGGGCGAAAGGAACGATCATAGATGGCATTTCGGATTGAGACCCTTCTTCAGACCGTCAGGGGAAAGAGGAACAATAGATATAGATGGCACTAAGGACAAACGAATGGAAGATATGCCTCCCGTTTCCCTTTCCCTTGATTGTCAGTCTGAAGAAGGGTCTCTGCCCAAAATGTCACCTATTGCGCTCTACGATGGTTGCTTTCGTCCGTCTGTCCATGCATTCACTCACTCTTGGTGCCGGCGCTTCTCCGCTCAGACTCCGACACACACACACACACACATGCAGATCGGCGCGGGCCGGGACCAGGAGCAGGGTGCAGGATGACATCAAATGGGTGGCAGCTATAGAAAAAGTACGGAAATTATAAGGGGGGTGGGGGGGCTGGGGTGGCTCAGTGGGACGGGCGCCGGGGAGTGGATGACTTTTCTGGTCGAGATCCTTCTGCAGATAATCACAAGTACTCTCACCGACGAGAGTTCAGTTCAGTCTGAAAAAGAGTCTTCTCTCCAGTCGCTGCCTGTCCCGTTGAGTTACTCCAGCTGTATGTCTAACTTAAATTTCAAGAGTTAAATAAAAAAAACACAGAGTGCTGGAGGAACTCAGCGGGCTTCGCGGCATCTGTGGAGGGAATGGATTACGAGTTGTTTCGGGCCAGGGTTCTTGTTCAATAGGAAGGAACTGCAGATCAAAGATACTAGAGCGGATACTAGTATCTTTGCTGCAGATCAGGCATGATATTCTTCCGATTTAAATCGTAATTTCGATTTTATTGTTTTTCCTATTTTTATTTTTTCGCGCCCTGATTATTTGGTGGCCAATCAACGACTGTCTCTAAGGGGGTTGCGTCCAATCACCGACCAGCTACCCTTAAAATTCCCGTCCAATCAATAAATCGGTCTCCTCCCGCCCAATCAGCCGCCGTCTCCAAGGGCATTGTGTCCAATCACATAATGCGCTGGTCACTTGGCAGCCAATCAGACAGTCTCCTAGGGGCCTTTTGATCAATCACCGACCTGCTTCCCTCACTAAAGCAGACGATGGCTGCAGCCAACACACACACACACACACAGACAGAGACAGAGTCCCCCCCCCACTCCTTCCCAACCTCAGCTTCACGGACCCAGAGTACCCTTAGTTCCTAAACCCATTTCCATCACTGGAGTGTGTGTGAGTGTGTGTGTGAGTGTGTGTGTGTGTGAGTGTGTCTGTGTGTGTGAGTGTGTGTGTGTGTGTGTGTGAGTGTGTCTGTGTGTGTGAGTGTGTCTGTGTATGTGTGTGTGTGCGCGTATATATGTGTGAGTGTGTGTGTATAATCAAGACATATTGATAATGAACTCGTTCATCCAGTCTTTCAATAGAGCATTTTCAATGGTGAGTTAATACATGTTTATGTAATACCAACTAATGAACATACAGGTATGTTAATGTTAACATTATGCGCTATCGCTTGCCTGTGGGAGCCGCGCTTGCCATCATGCAGAAAAAAAATTGCTTCGCGCAAAAAATTACTGATTTTGTCTCCAAATTACTGATTTTTAGCCTTATGATTACTGATTTGTGCTCTGGAAGGTTGGCATCTCTGCTCTTGCAGAGCGGCAGCTCAATATTTTGGCTCAGCGACCGCTAATGAAAGCTCTGCTTCTGTCATCCCTGCACTCAATTTATTCATTTATTCACTCTCTCACCCCATTTGGTCGCTCTCTCCCTCTCCCTCTCTCTCCTTCTCTCTCATTCTCTCGAGGGTTTTCATTCACTCTCTCAATCTCCCTCTCTCTCGTTCTCTCGGGGGGTTTTCGTTCACTCTCTCCCTTTCCCGCTCACTCTCTCGCTCCGTCTCATTGCAGGAGATTTTTCCAGTCAGCGTGTGAGGTGCCAGAACTGGAGGATAAGTTTAACGTTGATGAGTACTCTGACCTGGTGACGCTCAACAAACCCGTCATCTACATCTCCATCGGGGAGATCATCAACACTCACACTGTAAGCTGTTGTAGTGGAGCAAAGGCCTCGCCCCCTCTACTGCCGCCCCCCGCCCCCCCCCCCCCCCCCCCCCCCCCCCCCAGCGCGGCGTTCCCTGTTTGGCTGGGTCCCAGGGTGTGCGGGAGGGGGGTGCAGGGGTACGGGTTAGTCACGTTGCTGGGCGGGGGGGGGGGGTCGGGGTTGCGATGCTGCTGTTTTGGGGGGGATGAGGGGTACAGGTCTGTCGTGTTGCTGGGGGTAGAGGGGGTCAAGATGTCGGGGTGCCACATTGGTGGGATGAGGGGGTGGGGTGTGAGGGGGGGGTACAGACGTTGCCGCTGCCCCTGACTCTTTCCCCCCCCCCCCACACACCACAGCTGTTCCTGGACCACCAGGACGCCATCGCCCCCGACCACAACGACCCCATCCATGAGCTGCTCGAGGACCTGGGAGACGTGCCCACCATCGAGTCCCTCATCGGCAAGTACAGCCCCCCACCGGATACCCCACCCCACCCATCACCCCCCCCCCCCCCCATCTCCTGTCTGTACCGCATGCTCTCACCCCCACCCCCCCCCACCCACCCATCCCCCGTCCCCATCTCCTGTCTGTACCGCATGCTCTCACCCTCTCTCCCCCTCTCCATCTCTCTCCCCCCTCTCCATCTCTCCCCCCCCTCTCTGACACCCTGTGTGCCACGTGCAGGTTTTCTGCGACTGTCGTCGTGTGCATGTGTGCGGTTCATATTCCATGCGCAGGTCTGCATGGGTGCCAGTGGTGTGATTGATTGAGTGCCCCATGTGTGTGTGTGTGACGTGCCCTGTGTGTATGTGACTGGCCCCATGCGCGTGTGTGTATGACATGCCCCGTGCGTGTGTGTGACGTGCCCCATGCGTGTGTGTGTGTGACGTGCCCCATGCATGTGTGTGTGTGTGCAGTGCCCCATGTGTGTGTGTGTGACATGCCCCGTGCGTGTGTGTGACGTGCCCCATGCATGCGTGTGTGTGTGCAGTGCCCCATGCGTGCCTGTGACGGGCCCCATGCGCGTGTGTGTGCAGTGCCTCATGCGTGCCTGTGACGGGCCCCATGCGCGTGTGTGTGTGACGTGCCCCATGCGTGTGTGTATGTGACGTGCCGCATGCATGCGCGTGTGTGACATGCCCCGTGTGTGTGTGTGACGGGCCCCATGCGCGTGTGTGTGCGACGTGCCCCATGCGCGTGTGTGTGTGACGTGCCCCATGCGTGTGTGTGACGGCCTTGTTTCTGCAGGTGAGGCAGGGCTGAGTGAGGCAGGCAAGGAGCTACTGGCCAAGACCGAGGTGTCGCTGTCTCTCACCAACAAGTTTGACGTGTCGGGCGGGGAGAACGAGGAGATGAACGCACGCACCCTGCTGCTGAAGTAAGTCACGGCCGTTTGGGGGGAGCCTGCATTCCTCTAGAACCCCTCACATCCCCACACGCTCGCTCCACAACCTGATCAATGTTGCTTCACTCTGCGAGAGTGGCGCAGCGGTAGAGTTGCTGCCTCACAGCGCCAGGGACACGGGCTTCATCCTGACTACGGGCGCTGTCTGTACGGAGTTTGCACGTTCTCCCCGTGGCCTGTATGGGTTTTTTCCGGGTAGGATATTGTTAGTGTTCAGGGACCTCTGGTCAGCATGGACTAGGTGGGCTGAAGGGCCTGTTCCCACGCTGTATCACTAAACAAAATCAAAAGCATGAATGCAGAGGGAGATTCCGCAATCAGACTCCGCCCAGATCGGCAGTTTTACTTCTTGACCTGTCGCCTCTAGAGATACAGGGGAGAAACAGGCCCTTCAGCCCACTGAGTCCGCACCGACCAGCGATCCCCGCACATGAACACTAACCTACACACGCTGGGGACAATTTACAATCTGCACGTCTTTGGAGTGTGGGAGGAAACCGGAACGCCTGGAGAAAACCCACGCAGTCACAGGGAGAACATGCAAACTCCGTACTGACAGCATGGAGTTTGGGCGGTCACGGTGGCGCAGCGGTAGAGTTACAGCGCTTGCAGCGGCGGAGACCCAGGTTCGATCCTGACTACGGGCGCTGTCTGTACGTTCTCCGCGTGACCGCGTGGGTTTTCTCCGGGTTCCTGCACGCTCCAAAGATGTGCAGGTTTGTAGGCTAATTGGTTTGGTAATTGTAAAAATTGTCCCTAGTGTGTGTAGGATAGTGTTAGTGTGCGGGGATCGCTGGTCGGCGCAGACTCGGTGGGCCGAAGGGCCTGTTTCAGCGTTGTATCTCTAAACTAAACTAAATGAAGCACCCGTTGTCGGGATGGAACCTGTGTTTAACCCGTCCTGTCTGGGATACTCCCCCGTCCATCCGTCTGTGTCTGCCTGCCCGCCCCGTCTCCCCGTGACTGACCCGTGTCTACCCCGTGTCTCCCCAGCACCAAACGGTTGATGGTAGACGTGATCCGTTTCCAGCCCGGAGAAACGCTGACCGAGATCCTCGAGTGTCCGGCCTCCACGGACCAGGTACGTTACACACCTTCCGGAACATTCCCTGGCCCACTGACCACGGGCACCACCCCCTGACCCAGTGTCCCAGCTCTGGTCTCTGGCCACAAGGGGCAGCTCAGGAGCTGCGCAAACACTGCACCAACTCCACAACGTTGCCAAGTGAACCTTTAACGTCTTTCACAAATTCAAGAGCCTGTAGTTGTTCTTCAACCTGGAGGTCACGGTTCGCAGGCGTCTCCTGGACATCCCCTCCACGGCCACAGTGGGGTCAGTACCCGTGACGGACCGGCCAGTGTCCGCCACTCTCTGTCATCTCCATCCTCCCTGGCCGTTCACGTTGCCCAACCAGGCCGTGATGCAGCCTGTCATTGAGCTCTCCACCGCACGCCTGGAGTCAGAGAGTGATGCAGCGTGGAAACAGGCCCTTCCTTCAGCCCAACATGTCCCAGCTACACTAGTCCCACCTGCCTGCGTTTGGTCCATATCCCTCCAAACCTGTCCTATCCATGCACCTGTTTAACTGTTTCTTAAACGTTGGGATAGTCCCAGTGTCAACTACCTACTATGGCAGCTCGTTCCATAAACCCACCACCCTTTGTGTTATAAAGTTACCCCTCAGATTCCTATTAAATCTTTCCCTTCACCATAAACCCACGTCCTCTGGTCCTCGATTCCCCTACTCTGGGCAAGAGACTCTGTGCATCTACCCGATCTATTCCTCTCATGATTTTATGCACCTCTATAAGTTCTCCCTCTCATCCTCCTGCGCTCCATGGAATAGAGACCCAGCCTGCGCAACCTCTCCTGTAGCTCACACGCTGTTCTGCAGGGGCTGTGGTGCGGAGGTGGGGGTTTTGGTGAGCTGACTGACCGTGCGGTTGTGTTGTGCTGTGTTTGGGCAGGAGACAGAGCACCAGCGGGCCATGCAGCGGCGAGCCATCCGAGATGCCAAGACCCCCGAGAAGATGAAGCGGAACCAAGCGCAGGTCGATGAGAACCAGATGTCACTGACGGAGAAGAAGGAGAAGATCGAGCAGAACCTGAAGAAGCTGACGGCTCTGGGAAAGGTCAACCCGACCAACAAGTACCAGGACCTGATCAACGACGTGGCCAAGGTACCCGCACGCACGCGCGCGCGCCACACACACACACGCACACGTACATGCTTACACGCACACACACGCCACACACACCTCACACACACCACACGTACATGCTTACATGCCACACACACGCCACACACACACACACACACACACACACACGCATACAAGCGCGCGCACGCATACACTCATGCACGCACGCACCTCACGCACGCGCTCACACCCAGGCTGCTGACGTGACTCTGGTGCATCCGCCCGTCTGCGACCCCTGTGGGGGTGAGGGGAGGGGAATCTGGGGTGGAGGGTGGATGGGGGCAGCAGTACCTCTGCCCTGCCCGATTACCTGTGGTGTTGGTGCCCTGAGCTCACCCCCCCCCCCCCCCCCCCCCCTCCGCAGGATATCCGTAACCAGCGGCGATACCGGCAGAGGCGGAAGGCAGAGCTGGTGCGTCTGCAGCAAACCTACAGCGGCCTCATCTCCAAAACGGCCTTCTATGAGGAGCAGACGGATTACTACAACCAGTACATCAAAACCTGCATGGACAACCTGGCCAGCAAGGGCAAGTACGTACCCCCCTGCCCCCTCACCTCACTCACCCATCCCCCCCCTCACCCAATCACTCACCCCCCCCTCCCTCCCTCACCCCCACTCTCCCTCCTGGTGCCCGGCACGATGCCAGGGCTCATGTACGGCACCGACCCACAGTGCCGAACCCCAACACAGTACTGAACCCCAACACAGTACTGAACCCCAACACAGTACTGAACCCCAACACAGTACTGAACCCCAACACAGTACTGAACCCCAACAACCCAGCGCTAACCCCCAGCCACACACTGCACACTGTCAGCTGGGTGGTATCGCTGATAGTTTATCGTGCTGACAAGCTCTGACACTCAATGACACACCTCGTGCGACCCGAGTGAATCACAGCCTGCGCAGGGTAATCGTGCCGTGCTCAAGGCCAACGGGCAGTGAGGGATCTGCACATCAGGGGAACAGGCCCTTCAGCCCAACTCGTCCATGCTGACCATGATGCCCCATTTACACATGCCAGCTGCCCACCCTCTCCTTGTAGCTCAGGCCCTCGGGTCCAGGCTTGTGCACCTTCTCTGAGCCCAAGCGCCAGAGCAGCCCCCCATCCCCTCCCTCCGCCCCCATTCTCCCGCTCCCCCCCCCCCCCCCCCCCCAGCCCAGGGTCAGACACGTGTGTTCGCTGAGCCTGTCTCCCCTCTCCCCTCCCCAGACTCTCCAAGAAGCCAGGCGATGTGAAAGGAAAGAAGAGCAAGCAGGTGTCACAGCGCTACACGGCCGCGCGGCTCCACGAGAAAGGGGTGCTCCTGGAGATAGAGGACCTCAGCTCCAGCCAGTACGTGCCGGGGGGTGCGGGTTGGGAGGGGAGGGAAAGGGAATGGCAGGTTGGGAGGGGAGGGGGAGAGGGGGTGCGGGGTGGGACAGCCAGACAATGAATGAGAGGGGAGGAACTTCTTGTTCCCGGTTCCTTCAGACAATAATCTGAATGACAGGAGAGAGGGGGAGACGTGGGAATGACGGGGTGGAGGGGAGTAGCGGTGTGAGGGGGGGGAACTGCTGGAGAATAAAGAGAAAATGCAGAATATAGTGTTACAGTAACAGAAAGTGCAAGGTGCACAATGAGGTTGGTTGGAAGATCACCGTTACTCCTGTAGCCTATGGGAGGTGTAGGAAGGAACTGCAGATGCTGGTTTATGCCAAGGATAGATACAGAGTGCAGGAGTAACTCAGCGGGCCAGGCAGCATCTGTGGCGAACATGGATAGGTGGCGTTTTGTGTCTTCAGAAGCCTCCTTCTGAAGAGAAATTCCAACCTGAAACGTCACCTATCGATGTTCCCCACAGATGCTGCCTGACCCGCTGAGGTACTCCAGCACTCTGTGTCTATCTCCGGTGTATGGGATGGTTTATTACGGTTTCTTGCGAGCTGCTCAACAGACGGCACGGTGGCGCAGCGGTAGAGTTGCTGCCTCACAGCGCTAGAGACCCGGGTTCCATCCCGACTGCGGGTGCTGTCTGTACGGAGTGTGTACGTTCTCCCCGTGACCGCGTGGGTTTTCTCCAGGTGCACCGTTTTCCCCCCCACACGTGGGTTTGTGGGTTAATTTGGCTTGTTTACAGCGTTACAATTGTAAACTGTCCCTAGTGTGTGCAGGATAGTGTGAATGTGCAGGGATCGCTGGTCTGGTGGGCCCAAGAGACTGTTTCCGTGCTGTATCGCTGAACTAAAAACAATTATTTTCTGTTCCAGGTTTAAAAACGTTATTTTCGACATCTGTCCGACAGAGGAGGTGGGCGACTTTGAGGTGAAGGCAAAGTTCATGGGGGTTCAAATGGATTCCTTCATGCTCCACTATCAGGTAATGAACCATCCACAGAAGGGCCAGCTCACCCTTCCCCATGCCCCCCCACCCCCACCACCCCCTCCTCCCCACTCCCACCCACAGCTCCCCTCCCTGCCCCCGGCCTTTCTCTGCACTCTCCTTCGCCCCACTGGGATCTCTGCATTCACAGTGATCCAGCGCAGAAACAGGCCCTTCGGCCCAACTTGCCCATACCGACCAACATGTCCCAGCTACACTAGTCCCACCTGCCTGCGTTTGGTCCCAATCCCTAAAAACCTGTCCTATCCCTGTACCTGTCTAATTGTTCCTTAAACATTGCAATAGTCCCAGCCTCAACTATCTCCTCTGGCAGCTCGTTCCATACACCCACCACCCTTTTTGTGAAAAAGTTACCTATTAAATCTTTCCCCCTTCAGCTTAAACCTATGTGCTCTAGTCCTTGATTACCTTACTCGGGGCAAGAGACTCCCGATCTATTCCTCTCATTATTTTATACACCTGTATAAGATCCCCCCCTCATCCTCCTGCGCTCCAAGGAATAGAGTCCAAGCCTGCTCCAACCTCTCCCTGAAGCTCAGGCCCCTCGAGTCCCAGCAAGAGATACAGTAAAAGCTTTTGTGCGCTGTTCAGTTAAATCATACTGGACATGAGTGTAATCGAGCCATCCACAAGTGCAACAGGTAGTCAAAGAGAAGAACACTATAGAGTTACAGCATTACAGTTGCAGAGAAAAAGTCCTAGATGCAGGAAAAATGTTCCCAATGTTGGGCGAGTCCAGAACCAGGGGCCACAGTGTTACAATAAAGGGGAGGTCATTTAAGACTGAGGTGAGAAAAAACGTTTTGATTTTTTGTGGAATTCCCTGCCACAGAGGGCAGTGGAGGCCAAGTCATTGGATGGATTTAAGAGAGAGTTAGATAGAGCTCTAGGGGCTAGTGGAGTCAAGGGATATGGGGAGAAGGCAGGCACGGGTTATTGATAGGGGACGATCAGCCGTGATCACAATGAATGGCGGTGCTGGCTCGAAGGGCCGAATAGCCTCCTCCTGCACCTATTTTCTATGTTTCTATGTGTGTAGTGAAGGTAGATAAAAATGCTGGAGAAACTCAGCGGGTGAGGCAGCATCTATGGAAGGATTTCGACCCGAAACATCACCTATTCCTTCACTCCATAGATGCAGCCTCACCCGCTGAGATTCGCCAACATTTTTTATCTACCTTTGATTTTCCAGCATCTGCAGTTTCTTCTTAAACAAGGTGTGCAGTGAAGTTGGTCGGAAGATGAGGACCAGACAATGTAACCATTGTGGTTGACCAGTGGTCTGTTGAGGGTGGGGAAGGAGCTCTTCCTGAAGCTGACGTTCCGTGCTTCCAAACTTTTGCATCTCCTGCCAGTGGGGAGAGGGGAGGAGGAGGAAATGACCGGGGTGTGAGTGGTCCTTGATTATGTTGGTTGTTTTTCCGAGGCAGCGTGAAGTTTAGTTTAGTTTGGAGATGCAGCGTGGAAACGGGCCCTTTGGCCCACGGGGTCCGCGCCGACCAGCGATCCCCGCGCACTAACGCCATCCTACACACACTAGGGGCGATTCACAATTATACCCAGCCTGTTAATCGACAGACCTGCACGTCTTTGGAGTGTAGGCAAAAACTAAAGATCTCGGAGAAAACCCACGCAGGTCACGGGGAGAACGTGCAAACTCCGTACAGACAGCGCCCGTAGTCAGCATCGAACCCGGGTCTCTGGCGCTGTGAGGCAGCAACTACCGCTGCGCCAGCAAGCAGCCCCAGAGTAGGTGGAGTGGACAGGGTGGGGCACTGTATAGGCGCTTGATGCAGTGGAGTGGATCACAGACTCACTGTCGTGGCCCAGGCTCCCTCAAACCATTACTCTGCAACTGTAATGCTGTCAATTGTTTCTAATTCAATGCTGGGAGTTGTGGAGAAGGGCAATGTATATACATGAACATCTGTAATAGCCCTCGTGGCCAGCATGTGGGGAACTAGCGTTAGATTTACCCAGCCGACTGTCGGAAGGTGAAGTGTTCCATGCATCCTCAAGCTCACCCCCCTCTCTCCCTCTCTCCCTCTCTCCCTCCCCCTCCCTCCCTCCCCTCTCACTCTCCCCCTTTCCCCGCCCTCCCCTTCTCTCTCTCCTCCTCCTCCCCCTCCTCTCATTCCCTCTCCCCTCTCACTCCCTCGACACCCCTCTCCCTCTCCTCTCGCTCCCCTCCCCTCCCCCTCTCTCTCTCTCTTTCTCTCTCTCTCTCTCTCTCTCTCTCTCTCTCTCTCTCTCTCACATATATATCTCTATCTCTCCCTCTCCCCCCTCTCTCTCTCCTCCCTCCCCTCTCTCTCTCTCTCGCTCTCCCTCCCCCTCTCCCTCCCCCTCCCTCTCTCTCCCTCCCTCCCTCTGTCCCTCTCCGTCTCTCCCCCCAGGACCTGCTCCAGCTCCAGTACGAGGGAGTGGCCGTCATGAAGATCTTTGACAAAGCCAAGGTCAACGTCAACTTGCTCATCTTCCTGCTGAACAAGAAGTTCTATGGGAAGTAGACGTGAGCAGGGATCAGCTCTGTCCCGGGACCCCTGCACCCCGTCACCCAGTGGCCTTGTGAGGTTCCCGTCTACACGGACCAGGAGTGGCATCTCGGGGCAGCTCACGCCAGTGTGGGGACAGTGACCTTACCAGAGTGTGTGCGGTTATATATTTCTGATTATATACATTCCTAGACGGCACCTCTTGCATTTATAGTTGCCTTTGTACTGCTTCAGGGCATAAATATTTGAAAGCACAACCTCCCCTTATTTTTATAAGTTACATTTTGCCACTTGGCCATTGTGAGCTGAGTTGCTGCCGTCAGATCCTTGTGTCCCTCTGATCCGGGGAGTCATTGCCGGACGCACTTTTCCAGCCCTTCACTCATCCACTGGAGACGGAAGCTGAGAATGAACATCCGTGGGCTCGTTCCCCGGGCACAGTGCAGGACAAACCCTACAAGGATGGTGTTGCTGGCTAAGTTATTGGTCCTGCTGGTTACTGTTGCTCTTACAATCCAATTGTACTTGCAGGAAAATCGGTGCATTTTAAATAAAATAAATTTTATCTCAATCTCTGTGTTGGGTCGGTGGTTTGTAACTGGCTGAGTCTCCCTCTGTTCACTGCTGCCTCACGCAAGTCACCCTCAGTTTCACTTCCTCACACTCGACCCGAAACATCACCCATTCCTTCTCTCCAGAGATGCAGGAGAGGATCCCGCTGAGTTACTCCAGCATTTTGTGTCTACCTTTGATCTGTCACTGTATGTCATGTTGCTACTTGTGGGCGGAGCACCAAGGCAAATCCCTTGTATGTGAATACTTGGCCAATAAACTTACTTACTTTAAACCAGCATCTGCAGTTCTATCCCACAGTGATTATGATCGAGCCATTTACAAGATACAGACACATGAAAAGGGAATGTGCAGGAAGGAACTGCAGGTGCTGGTTTACACCGGAGATAGACACAAACAGCTGGAGTAACTCAGCGGGACAGACAGCATCTCTGGAGAGAAGGAATGGGTGACCGTTTTGGGTCGAGACCCTTCTTCAGACTGAGAGTGAGGGGGGAGGGAGACACAGAGATAAGGAAAGGTAAAATGAGACATCAAAAGATATGAAGTTCGAGGAAAATGTAGAATAGATTGTTAGCTGGGAGATGGTGACAACATTGTTGGAGACGGTCAGACTGGTGGGAGAACAGGGAAGGGGGAGGGGATGGAGAGAGGGAAAGCAAGGATTACTTGAAGTTAGAGAAGTAAATGTTCATACCGCTGGGGTGTAAGCTGCCCAAGCGAAATATGAGGTGCTGTTCCTCCAATTTGCACTGGGCCTCACTCTGACAATGGAGGAGGCCCGGGACAGAAAGGTCAGTGGGAATGGGAGGGGCAGTTAAAGTGTTTGGCAACCGGGAGATCAGGTAGGTTCAGGTGCACTGAGCGGCGATGTTTTAGTTTAGTTTAGAGATACAGCGCAGAAACAGGCCCTTCGGCCCACTGAGTCCGCACCGACCAGCGATCCCCGCACATTAACACTATCCTACACACACGGGACAATTTACATTTATACCAAGCCAATTAACCTACAAACCTGTACGTCTTTGGAGTGCGGGAGGAAACCGAAGATCTCTGAGAAAACTCAATGGGAGAACGTACAAACTCTACCGTCAGCACCCGTAGCCGGGATAGAACCCTGGTCTCTGGTGCTGCAAGCGCTGTAAGGCAGCCGCTCTACCGCTGTGCCACCGTGCTGCCCCCAGGATGTGAGATATAACGTTTAGTGCAAGGTAAAGCCAGCAACGTCCGATCAAGGATAGTCCGAGGGTCAGCAATGAGGCACTGGGTCCATATTGCCTAGCACCGGGGACCGGTCGAACCTGCTTTCCCCGTGAGTGAGAGGGTGAGCGGGAGATGTCCCGTCTCTAGGCTACTGGACAAGAGGAACTGAAACACGACACGTCGCTGCCGTGGGTAGAGTTCAGCCTGTGGTCGTCCCTGGACCTGCAATCATCTTCTCAGCTTTCCATTTCTTGGCCAAGGACACAATCTGTAACTGGTTCTCACCCTAACACACAGCTAACAATGGCCTGTTTCCTTTATCATTACCTTTGTGGTAGTGGGCCTGGGAATCAGAAGTCGCAGATGCTGCCTGTCCCGCCGAGGTACTCCAGCATTTTGTGTCTTTAAACCAGCATCTGCAGTTCCTTCCGACACTTGTTGTTCAGTTTATTTCCTTTGCCCACTATCGCCTCCTGGTGGTGACCACTGACCAGAAATCCCTTTTGTTAGAAGTAAGTAAGTTTTATTTATATAGCTCGTTTAAATCAACTCGCGTTGAAACCAAAGTGCTTTACATAAATAATGAAGTTCCGTACATCCATAGAGAAATTAAAAAAAGAAAAATGACACAACACATCATAGAATTCAACACAAACATCCCCCCACAACAGAATCAAAATTCTCCACTGTGGGGAAAGGCACCGTTAAGTTTAGTCCTCCTCTGTGACCGCCTGAGGTCGGGGCCTATTTGTGGCCTCCGCTGCCAGTCCGATGTTTTCAGGCCCTCTTGCCGGGAAACTGGAACTCCGTCGTCGGGTGACCACTCCTCAGCGGCTTGGAATGACTGGAGCGGCCGCTTCCTCTCTGGAGACTGCGGCTCCCGAAGCCCTCAGGAGTTGTGCAGCACAGAATGGGGCCCTTCGGCCCAACTCATCTATGCTAACTCATGGATGCCTATCAACATTATTCCAGTTTTCCCGTATTAGAGTAAGTAAGTCTGAAGAAGGGTCTCGACCCGAAACGTCGCCTATCTCCTTCGCTCCTTAGATGCTGCTGCACCCGCTGAGTTTCCCCAGCTTTTTGTGTAACCCTTCCCGTATTAGACCCTGTCTTCAAGAGAGAGTTAGATTTAGCTCTTAGGGCTAATAGAATCATGGGATATGGGGGAAAAAGCAGGAACAGGGTACTGATTTTGGATGATCAGCCATGATAATATTGAATGGCGGTACTAGCTCGAATGGCCGAATGGCCTACTCCTGCACCTATTTTCTATGTTTCTATCACGACTCCTTTCTTATCCAAATACTTGTCCACTTGCCTTTTAAACATTGTAATTGTATCTGCCAACACTACCTCCTAGTGGCAACTCTTTCTCATTATCCTCTGCATGGAAAAACCTGTCCTTCAGGTCTCTCTTAATCTCTCCCATCACCTTAAACCTTCCCCTAGACTCGCCCACGCTACGGCAATGATTATCTTCCTATACCTTTCCCTCTTGAACTTTTATAAATCTCTATAAGTTTGCTCCTCAGCTACTTGACATTCCAGAATAAACCCAGCATCCAGAAACGTCACCTTGTCCATCCCGTCCACAGATGCTGCCTGACCCACTGAGTTCCTCCAGCACTGTGTGCTTTGCTCAGGACTTCAGCGTCTGCGGTTCCCTTGTGTAACCAATCTCTCCTTATTTCAGTTCTCCTTTCCAAGCCACATCCTGGTGAACATGTTTGCCTCCACGCCCTGCCATTGTGCACTGTCCAGATGTGTACACAACACTCCAAATGCAGGCTGACCAAAGCTTGTGTGTGTGTGAGTGTGCAACATCCCCGCTCAATATGTCAGCCTCTGGAGGCAAGAGTCTCTAATGCCTTCTTCACTACCAAATCCACCTGGGTCAAAGCGTGTCGGAAGGAACTTCAGGTTGAGAAGGGTCTCGACCTGAAAAGTTACCTATTCCTTTCCTCCAGAAATCTGCCTGAACTGCTGAATCGCTGCAACACTTTGTGTCCATCCACCTGTGCAACGTTTCCAAGGTGCTATGAACTTGCACCCTAAGGTCCCTCAGTATATCAACACTCTTGATGTCCCTGCCATTTATTCAACGGTGACGGTGGAGCCTCGCGGCTCGACCCGCGGTCGGCGGTCGATGAAGGTGTGGGGGTTCACCGTGAGGGGGAGGGTGGGACAATGATGGACTTGGTGCGTAATTTTGTCAGCGCCCTTTATGTGTCACCTATTTGCATACCTCGGATATGCAAGCAAAGAATTTCACTGTGACTTACTCATGTGACAATAAAGTATTCCATTCCTACATATTATCTCACATTTGCCCAGTCTAAATGCCATTTGACACCTCTACATCCAACATTCCAGTTGATCTTTGTCCCTTTGTATTTTTGCACAACTTTCTCCGCCAATGCTCCACTAATTCATTGTCATCCTGCAGTCGTGCTCAAGGGGCACCAACATGCTCACTGATCAGTTGTATACAAGACAAACAACAGAGGTCCCAGCACTGGTCCCTGTGGTTGGCCACCGGTTACAGATAAACACCAGCAGCCTCTGTCTCCTATTACTGAGCCATCTTGTCATCCTGTTGCCAACACCTCTACGATCCAGAGACAGGCGAGACTGCAGATGCTTGAAGAAGGGTCCTGACCAGAAATGTCGACTGTCCATTTCTCTTCATAGATGCTGCCTGACCAGCAGGTTGTTTTACGCCTGACATCCCTGGTGTCTTGACCTAGAACAGTGGGATCTTATCAAAATCCTTCCATTCCACATACACCATGTCTACCACACTGCCTAACTCAATTTTCTTAGTTACGTTCTCAAAAGACTCGGTTTTGTGAGGCAGTGTGTGATTTATTCCAGAGTAGGTGACTGTCCATGGCTGCCGCAGGAGGTCTTGGCAAGCATGCCTTGTTCCTTTGGCAAAGGGGTTTCTCTTGGACCTGTAGCAAGCAGTCAGACAAATAGGTAGAACATTGGCCTCTCCTGCATCGGAAATGAATGCAAGAATGAGGAAGTTGTGCTATAATAACGAGACTGCATTGTCGAGGCCACACCCAGAGGGTTTTGTTCATTTTGCTCTCCATCTTCAACCCTGGATTAATTATATTTACAGTATAGATTCATGAGGGAACACAAAGTGCTGGAGAAACTCAGCAGGTGAGCAGCATCTCTGGAGAATATGGTTAGGTGACATTTAGTTAGTTTATTGTCACGTGTACCGAGGTACAGTGAAAAGCTTTTGTTGCGTGCTACCCATGACTTTGCGGTGCAGGGCTCAAAGGGCCGAATGGCCTACTCCTGCACCTGTTGCCTATTAATTACAATCGCGCCATTTACAGTGTACAGATACATGATCAGGGAATAACGTTTAGTGCAAGGTAAAGCCAGCAAAGTCCGTTCAAGGATAGTCCGAGGGTCACCAAAGAGGTAGATAGTAGTTCAGCACTGCTCTCTGGTTGTGGTAGGATGGTTCAGCTGGCTGAGAACAGTTGGGAAGAAACTGTCCCTGAATCTGGAGATGTTTTGAGTCGGGTCCCTTCTTCTAATTCATGAGACTGATTTTTGAGACAAATTGGGGTCGGGAACGATGGCTAAAATAAGGGGTGGTTATTAGAATTAGAGGTCATTTCATTAAAACATTCGAGTCACCCCACACGGACACCGGCCCCATGACCATCGGCACCAGGTCATCAAGCATCAAGCAGCCATTTACACTCACATTCCCACCAGAGCTTAGGCTTAGGCAGCTGAAGCCACCTCGGCAAACAACAATCACGAGGGCAAAACTCTGAGCATTCACAAGCTGGAGGAGAATGTCGGGGTGGGTTAGGGAGGGCAACACTTAAACTCATCCTTTTTTCTAAAAAAAAAAACTCATTCAGAATTTAAAATATATAAATATCAAAATTGTGCAGAAACTCTTCGCATGTTCTCTATGCCTATAGTTTGGATAGTCTCACACTTAGTCGTATTCACACCTATCTTTAAACAAAACATCCTTGCCCTTAATGTGTAGGAAGGAACTGCAGATGCTGGTTTACAACTGAAGATAGACACAAAATGCTGGAGTAACTCAGTGGGTCTGAAGAAGGTTCTCCACCCGAAATGTTATCCGTTCCTTTTATCTAGTGATGCTGCCTGACCCGTTGATTTACTCCAGCATTTTGTGTCTACCTTTGCCACTCATGTGGGGTGATATTTAGTTTAGGTAGAACATGTTATCTTCACCCCTCTCCCATCGGGCAAGTGGTATTGGTGTGAAAATGCACACCTCCAGATTCAGGGACAATTTTTACCCAGTTTTTATCTGGCAACTGAACCGTCCACTCATCAGCTAGAGAGCATTACTGAGCCATTATCTACCTCATTGGAGACCCTCGGACTATCCTTGATCAGACTTTACTGGTCTTTACCTTCGACTAAACGTTATTCATGTTATTCTCCTTTCTCATCTATGTTTACACTGTGGATAGCTCGATTGTAATCATGTATTGTCTTTAAACTGACTGGTTAGCACACAACAAAAGCTTTTCGCTATACCTCGTTACACGTGACAATAAACTAAACTCAAACTCAAAATATATTTCTGAATGTTTGTCTGAAGATGTGTCTCGACATGAAACGTCACCTATTCCTTCTCTCCAGAGATGCTGCCTGTCCCGCTGAGTTTACTCCACCAGTCTGAAAAAGGGTTTCAACCCGAAACGTTGCTTATTCCTTCGCTCCATAAATGCTGCCTCACACACTGAGTTTCTCCAGCATTTTTGTCCACCTTCGAATTTTCCAGCATCTGCAGTTCTTTCTTTTATTTTACTCCAGCTTTTTGTGTCTATCTTGGCTTTAAACCAGCATCTGCAGTTCCTTCCTACACATATATTTTTGAAGTTTGAACGATTTAAACTTGTTGTTTTGGACCAACCTTTCTTTTAGAGGAGGGGAGAGTGGCAGTCCAATGGTTTTCGTCCATTGCTTGTGTGATTGATTCAGTGAGCTGGTCTCTTGACTCCTCTAGTGGTGCGGTTGAGAAGGAGCATTCACTTCGCCACCCCTCATTTTGTTTTTTTCCTTTCTGTCTGTGTGTGTGTGTGTCTTCAGTATTTGAACGATGCCAGGAAACCCAGGGCTGGTATTTGGAGCGGCAAGGACCAGGGGAGACGGAGAGTTTTGCTGAGGGGATTTGTCCTTCAATCTGACAAGGAGTGGAATATATTTGGAAGCCACTGGTCCCCAACTGTGGAGAGAAGACAAGGAGAAGTCTCATTGACACACGGTGGAGAAGAGGTGCCCTTTGAGTGGCGAGCCAGCTGAATGTTGCTGCAGGATGGTCGTGCTGTTGTCTCTGTGACCAGAGCAGCTTTTGGGACTGATTTTTGGCCACAGGCTCGGGGACAGATCCTAGTTTTTTGAGGGTTTTTGAGATCTTTGGAGAGAATTTTAGGGGAACATTGAGACATATAGGGTGGGTTTGGTCAGAATTTGGTGTTTTTTTAGATCAAGGGGCAAGGTTTGGAGTAAGTTTTAATTTTTAAGGTGATTTTTAGTTTTTCTGGGGGGGGGGAGGTTGGTAGTTATATCTTGTCTGGGTGTTTTGGGGGCAGATTGTAGAGTTTTGGTTGAAGTAGGGGGGTTGTTGTTTTTGGGGGAGAGGGTTTTTGTTGTTGGATCAGTGGGATTGAGGGAGGATTCTGTCTCACTCTCTCACTCACTCACTCACTCTCACCCACCCCTGCTGCTGCTGCTGCTGCTGCTGCTGCTGCTGATGGCGGGGAGCAGCTGCAACCCCGGGCCCGGCGCCGGGGGCTCCCCGGGCGGCTCGGCCTCGGCCTCCAGCCCCGGGCCCGGCCCTGGGCCTTCCAGCGGCGGCTCGGCCGCCTCCAACCCCCGCAAGTTCAGCGAGAAGATCGCGCTTCACACCCAGAAACAGGCCGAGGAGACGGCCGCCTTCGAGGAGGTGATGAAGGATCTCAGCGTGTCGCGGGTGAGTGGCGGCGGGAGGCCGGGCGCGGCAATCACGCGAGCCCCAGGCTTTGCGGCCTAGTCAGGCCGGGCCAGACTAAACCAACGTCAACTATCAGTAAAGTTACTAATATAAGTCGTCATTAAATAACCAGATGCATTATATATTCTTAATAGTGATTTCTGTTTTAATTACAAGCTTTGCAGCATATTAAAAATTGTCACTATCTGCAATACATTTGGCAAATAATTTGGTTGCACCTTAAAAGTTTAAACTTTAATACCTTCTTAAATATTGTCATATTTATTGTCATGTTAATTATATGTCACATTAAATATGATAATATTTAGTATGGCATGTTAAATGTGACAATATTTAATAAGGTATTAAAGTTAAAACATTTAAGGTGCAACCAAATTATTTGCCAAATATATTGCAAATAGTGACAATATTTAATATGCTGTAATGCTTGTAATTATTTTAAACGTATTTAACTACAGAGACATGGAAATATATTGCATTGGTTGTAACTGAAGGACTTACAATGGAATCATATTTCCATAATATTGTCCCTGATGTGTAGGAGTGGATGAAAATTTGGGTAACGTTGATTGTCGATGTAGTTCAATGGGTCGAAGGGCCTGTTTCCGTTTATCTTTCAAGCAATTCAATCCAAAACCCCAATTGAAATTCCTCCTCTTCCCTGTCTTGGTTCTTGGTTTCCTGGTCCAAAAATATTCCAAATGTAATTTAAACTGGAGGTGGCGGAGGTGGACTTGGCAGTGGCAACTCATCCCAACAGTGTTCCACTCCCATTCCAGAATGTCCAGCCTCACCTGGTCAGGAAGAGTAGAGGGATCAGAACACAAGTACATACTGTCGTTCCTTGAAAGTGGTGCTGCAGATAGATTAGGGTGGCTTTTGGCACACTGGCTTTCATCGGTCAGGGAACTAAGTATAGAGGTTGGAACGTCATGTTAGGTTATGTTTAAGTTTAGATTTATTGTCAAGCATACTGATGTACTGCGAAAAGCTTTGTTTTGCATGCTATCCAAGCAAGTCAGATAATACAAAACTAGACGTTGGCGAGGTCGCATTTGGAGTACTGTGTTCAGTTTTGGTCACCTGCTGTGGGAAATATAACATTAAGCTAGAGAGAGTACAGATTTATTCGGATGTTGCTGGGATTTGAGGGCCTGAGCTGTAGGGAGAGGTTGGGCTGACAGACTTTATTTCTTGGAGTGCAGGAAGCAGATGAGTTATTTCGAGGTGTATACAATCATGAGGTGCATAGATGGGGTGAATGTACAGAGTCTTTTTCCCAGGGTAGAAGAATCTAGAAAACATAGGTTTAAAGTGAGAGGGGAAAGATTTAATAGAAAGCTGAGGGGCAACGTTTTCACGCACAGAGGGATGTGAGTATATGGAATGAGCTGCCAGAGGAGGTAGTTGAGACTGGTACAGTACAGCATTTAAAAGACATTTGAACAGGTAGATGGATAGGACAGGTTTAGAGGGATATGGGCCAAAGGCAGGCAGGTGGGACAAGCTTAGAACGTTGGTCGGCACGGACGAGTTGGGCCGAAGGGCCTGTTTCTTTGACTCTATCCCATGTGCTTAAACTGTTGGGCTCAGTTGCTTCTCTGTGGAATTCGGACTTAAATGTAGAGACCGCAGTTAAGGAATTTAATGATGATACCAAAACTGGCTGAGAGGCTCATGGTGAGGGGGAAACGTGTCACTAAGGGAGTTATCGATCGACCAGTTATGTGGAAACACCATTGGCAAATGGAACGCAACCTGGAGATGATTAACGCGGATATTGATTGGAATGAGCTGTGGGGAGAGACTGGCGAGAGGCAGCAGTGACTACAGGGCAAAGTGCTGCAACAACTCAGCGGCTCAGGCAGCATCTGTGGAGAACATGGATAGATGACGTTTCACAGAGTGCTGGAGTAACTCAGCGGGTCAGGCAGCATCTGTGGAGAACATGGATAGGTGACGTTTCACAGAGTGCTGGAGTAACTCAGCGGGTCAGGCAGCATCTGTGGAGAACATGGATAGGTGACGTTTCACAGAGTGCTGGAGTAACAGTGGGTCAGGCAGCATCTGTGGAGAACATGGATAGGTGACGTTTCACAGAGTGCTGGAGTAACTCAGCGGGTCAGGCAGCATCTGTGGAGAACATGGATAGGTGACGTTTCGGGTTGGGACCCTTCCTCCGACTGGATAGATTGAGTTTGTTTCCTGTGTACAAAGAAGGCTGAAAGGGAACCCCAACTGAGGTACAAATTGATGAAGGGCGTTCTAGATGGAAATTACTCACTGTATAAAACAAAATTGTTTCCTCACTGTGCCCTCCTAAGATGTGCACCCATTTAGCCATGTCCCCTTCTTCCCCCGCCCCCCCCCCCGCCCATCGCCTTCCACCTTCATCGCTTCCTCAGGCTTCTCGTTTCATCCCTCTTTCATTCCTATCTCCTTATCTCATGATATTTTTGTTTCTCCATCGCTGGCTTTTGTCCAACCATTTGCCAATCAAAAACCTCTCTCACCTGTACCCACCTATCGCTCGTCAGGCATTGTCCTGCCACTCTTCTCTTCCGGCTTTTCCCCCCCCTACTGCAACCAATCTGACAAAGGGTCCCAACCCAAAACATCACCTATCCATGTTCTCCACAGATGCTGTCAGACCTACTCCAGCATTTTGTTGCTTTTTCCCCACACTGCCATGTTTGGTTTTGACAAGTGCCTTATCTCTCTGCTCTCTTGTCTATAATCTTGGAACAATGAGAGTCGTTTCGCCGCACCTGCTCTGTCTTCTTCTTGATTATAAATACTTAGATCAGATCTCTTTGTAACCAGCTCCGAGGAGAACAATCCCTGCAACCGCAGGAGATGCAACACCTGTCACTATGCCACCTTCCACACCTCTGTCCAGGGACCCCCCCCCGACATTCCTTTCAGGTTAGGCAGAGGTTCACTTGCACCTCCTCCAACCTCATCTACCGTATCCGTTGTTCAAGATATGGACTCCTATACATCGGCGAGACCAAGCGCAGACTGGGCGATCGTTTCGCGGAACGCCTCCACTCAGCCCACCTGAACCAGCGTGATCTCCCAGTTGCTGGAAACTTTAATTCGCCTTCCCATTCCTACACACCTTTCTGTCCAAGGTCTTCTCCATTGTCAGAGTGAGGCTAAACACAAATTGGAGGAACAGCATCTCATATTTGACTTGGGCAGCTTACAGCCCAGTGGTATGAATATTGATCTCTCTCACTTCAGGTAGTCCTGATATTCCCTCTCTCTCCATCCCTCCCCCACCCAAGTTGCACCAGCTAATTTTCAGCGTACAAACAGCTAACAATGGCCTGTTTCCTCTATCATCGTTACTTTTTTGCATATCTTTAATTCATTGTTCTTTATCTCCCCATATCACTGTCTATATCTCTCATTTCCCTTATCCCTAACCAGTCTGAAGAAGGGTCTTGACCCAAAACATCATCCACTCCTTCGCTCCAGAGATGCTGCCTGTCCTGCTGTGTTACTTCAGCCTTATCCCAGGTTTTCTATTCTACCCTGGATCAGAATTTCTTACAAATTCCTTCTGCACTCCCTCAAAACTACACTCTGGAGTTTAGAAGGATGAGAGGGCATCTCATTGAAACATATAAGATTGTTAAGGGCTTGGCCACACTAGAGGCAGGAAACATGTTCCCGATGTTGGGGGAGTCCAGAACCAGGGGCCACAGTTTAAGAATAAGGAGTAAGCCATTTAGAACGGAGACGAGGAAACACTTTTTCTCACAGTGAGTGGTGAGTCTGTGGAATTCTCTGCCCCGGAGGGCGGTGGAAGCAGGTTCTCTGGATGCTTTCCAGAGAGAGCTAGATAGGGCTCTTAAAGATAGCGGAGTCAGGGGATATGGGGAGAAGGCAGGAATGGGGTACTGATTGGGGATGATCAGACATGATCACATCGAATGGCGGTGCTGGCACGAAGTCCAAATGGCCTACTCCTACACCTATTGTCTATTGTCTAAAAGCCTTCGTGTTTGCTGAAATGTCCATTCAGAACTGGATAATGTGCTCCACTCAAAGCCAAACATTGTAAAAGTTTACCAGTTCTTCCTTGTCTTTTATGTTTCTCTTTATAAAGCCCAGGATCCTGTTTCTGAACTACTGGGTATTGGTTTATTATTGATACAGTAAAAGCTTTGTTCAGCGTGTTATTCAGTCGTCATACTATACACGAGTACTATCAAACCAAAGACAAGTACTACAGGTAGTGCTACGGTACAAATACCAGAGTGAAGAATATGGAGTTACAGCATTATAATTATGCAAAAAGTACAGATAAATAAAAGTAGAAAGTCCACAATCAGGAACGTAACGGAGGGGAAGAAGCTGTTCCTGAGTCTGGTGGTGCGTGCTTTCAAACCTGTATCTTCTGTCCAACAGGAGGGGGGAGAAGAGGGAATGACAGGGGTGTGAGTGGTCATTGATTGGCAGTGTGAAGTGTAGATGGAATCGATGGTGGGGAGGGTTTTTTTTGTGATGAAGTGGGCAACATCCGCAACTCTTTGCTGATTCTGTGGTCTTGGGCAGAGCTGTTGCCAAACCAAGCTAAGATGCAATCGGATAGGATGCTTACCACAGTGCTTCTGTAGAAGTTGGGAAGAGCTGCTGAAGACTTGCCGAACTTCCTTAAGGGTCTGTCCCACTTAGGCGATTTTTTGAGCGACTGCAGGGTGGGGAGGGGGGGGGGAAGGAATTGTCGATGTTTTGGGTCAAGACACTGCAACAACCAGAAACATAAATTCCTTTATGTTTGGTTTGATTGTACTCATGTATAGAATGACTTGACTGAAGAGCATGCAAACAAATGTATCTCTGTATCTCAGTGCATGTGACATAAATACCAAGGATAGACACAAAATGCTGGAGTAACTCAGCGGGTCAGGCAGCCTCTCTGGAGGAAAAAGATGGGTGATGTTTCGGGTTGGCCCAATTTTCACATGTATACCATTTCTCGAGAGATATGGCTTGACCCACTGAGTTACTCCAGCACTTTATGTCTATTTTTGGTATAAATCAACATTTGCAGTGACATTGATATCAGTTTGTCTTTTGATCCAGATTCCAGTATCTGCAATCTCTTGTGTGTATCTTTGTTGTCTCACTGTACTTTGTCATCCTTTCTCATTGCGTCTCATTTCCCTTTTTTTTAATAAACCTTTGTATTTTCTCTAGATCTGCCAGCCCCTCCTTGTAAGAGCAAGCAGTATTTTTGTTTACTCTATGTTCCCTCTCCTCACTCATGGGGTTGTTCCTGGGGTTGTGATAGAAACATGTCCACTTTATGTGGAGAAGATGTTTCCACTAGTGGGAGAGTCTAGGACCAGAGGGCACAGCCTTAGAATAAAAGGATGTACCTTGTGGAATGGAGATGAGGATAAATTTCTTTAGCTAGAGGGTGGTGAATCTGTGGAATTCATTGCCACAGAAGGCAGTGGAGTAACCTAATCATTAGGTATTTTTAAACCGGAGATTGGTAGGTTCTTGATTAGTAAGAGCATCAAAGGTTGTGCAGAGGAGATTGGGGTTGAGAGGGAGAAACAGATCAGTCATGGTTGAATAGTGGTGCAGACTCAATGGGCCAAATGGCCTAATTCTACTATGTACTCTGGTCTTTTAATGTTCAATCTTAGTTGTGCCTGCCAAGAAATGTGGCCAGTTTACCCAGATCTGTTCTCATCCAACGAGAATTGGCTCTCCTCCCAGTGACTATTTTGACCTTAGATCTAAATCTGTTTCCAGAACTCTTTCTGAACTTTATGAGATATTGATGGTTTGACAGCTGGAAGATATCACTGGACTGGTTGGGGAGACACTACTGTGGTAAGAGATGGTTTTTGGGAAGATCAAACAAAACCAAGGACCAGGCAATGAAGTGGTTTGTTATGCGATGACTTGGTTAAGAAGAACACTTGCATTTATTTGCCAACACAACAATAAGACCATTGAGAGACACACAGTGCTGGAGAAACTCAGTGAGTCAGGCATCGTCTTAGGAGAACATGGATAGGGGACGTTTTGGGTTGGGACCTTTCCTCAGGGAACTCGAAACATCATCAATTTTTTTTCTCCAGATATGCTGCGTGACCAGCTGAGGTGGGGGGCCACAGTGGCCCATTGTTGAGTGTGGAAGAGGTAAAAACGAAGGGATATATGGATGCAAACAGTGGAACTGGCAGGACTACTAGTGCCTGATTGGGTAGTCCATGTATGGTAAGCATCCAGGAAGGTGGGGATCACTGCTGCCTGATAGACCTTACATCGCTTCAAGAGGTGGACACAAATGCTGGAGAAACTCATCGGGTGAGGCAGAATCTATGGAGAGAAGGAATAGGCAACGTTTTGGGTTGAGACCCATCTTCAGACTGATGTCGGATTCTGCAAGAACTCTTTTTCATATAACTAAATCTTGAACCAAAAACCCACACGGAAGAAGGGAAGGTTTGATATTGAATCTTGGGACATGAAATAGGCAGATAAAAGAGGTGGGCAGTAGTTACCATATTATTGCGTAGTTTATCATGATAATAGAAAAAGATTTAAGGATTACCGAGACTAAAGAGATTGAAGAAAAGCTTATTTTAAATGTTATATCTACTTGGGTAGCTAAAGCAACCAACAATACTGGCCAACAGCAATGAGAGAACTGGTGTCTCAACTACAGGAAAATATATTCTGATGAAGCAGAAAGAACAAATTAAACAGTCATGAGACATGGATGAAAAAAAAGGGACTCTGGGGAACAATTGTGGATAAGAATTTCCTCTCAGAACAGAGGAGAGCATGATAAGGGAATACCAAGGGAGCAGAAGTCAAGCAACGAAAAACAATTAGGAAGGTGAAACGGAAGCATGGAATTAAATTGTCAAGGAACAAAACAAAATGATAAAGGAAAATTACAGACACATCGGTAAAATTTGCGATGCTTGGATGAGAATCCTTTCAGAATTAAAGGACCTTCCTTTGGGAAGGAGATGAGGAGGAATTGTTTTAGTCAGAGGGTAGTAAATTTGTGGAATGCTTTGCCACAGGAGGCTATGGATATTTTTAAGGCAGAGATAGATAGATTATTGATTAGTACGGGTGTCAGAGGTTATGGGGAGAAGGCAGGAGAAGAGGGTTAGGAGGGAGAGATCGATCAGCCATGATTGGGGGAGTAGACTTGATGGGCCAAATGGCCTAATTCTGCTCCTATCACATGACCTTATGAGAATTAATCATTAAGAGATAGGCAGGTGAATACTAAAGGAAATGACTGGGATATATTACATTGGTAGATATATTATATTGTTATTTTGCTTTGGTAGTTACCAGGGTGATAAAGTAGGTGGAGGTGACATTGGACGAGGAAATTAGTGTATTTTAAATTGAAAATTAAGAATCGACACTCAGTCTGAAGAAGGGTCTCGCACCGAAAGATCACCCATTCCTTCTATCCAGAGATGCTGTCTGTCCCGCTGAGTTACTCCAGCACTTTGTGGCTATCTTCAGTGTAAACCAGCATCTGCAATTCCATCCTACACATGAAGATTTATTAATTCAGCTAACCATACTTCAAAAAGGGATTGAAAACCCTGATGTGGGTGGACTATACCATTTGCATTTAGAACAAATTACTAAAAGAGTGGTTCGAGACAAGAAGGTATATTTAATCAGCTGTGAGATGTGGCAATGCCAGTGACATGGTGGAGAGCTGACCAGTCGCCTGCATTGAAGGTGAATGGAACATATTCAAGGAATTATAGACACCCTGGTGATGGTGATGGTGAGGATCACGGATACCTATTGAAGGTATAAGTAGAAGATGGCTGAAAGATTGCCCTTACAGTGCGCTATAAATGCAAGCTCAGGCTCTTTCAGGTGCTGGTCAGGCCGCATTTGGAGTTCTGGGAGCAAATGTGGGCACCATATCTGAGGAAGGATGTGCTGGCTCTGGAGAGGGTCCAGAGGAGGTTTACAAGAATGATTCCAGGAATGAGTGGGTTAATATATGATGAGCGTTTGACAGCACTGGGCCTGTATTCGCTGGAGTTTAGAAGGTTGAGGGGGGACCTCATTGAAACTTACAGAATAATGAAAGGCATAGATAGAGTGGATATGGGGAGGATGTTTCCACGAGTGGGAGAGTCTAGGACCAGAGATCACAGTCTCAAAATTAAAGGGCGCTCTTTTAGAAAGGAGGAACTTCTTTAGTCAGAGGGTAATTAATCTGTGGAGCTCATTACCACAGAGGGCTGTGGAGGCCAAGTCAGTGGATATTTTTAAGGCAGAGATAGACAAATTCTTGATTAGAATGGGCGTTAAGGAAAATGGGTTTAGGTGGCAGAGATCAGCCATGATTGGATGGCGGAGTAGGCTCGATGGGCTGAATGGCCTAATTCTACTCCTATAACTTGTGAAGCGGTGCTGAGGGGAGGGGTGGAAGAAAGGTTTTGTTTCAATTATTCCAAAATCGATGCTACACTCAACTTCACCAGCAATATGTCAAATTAGTATTAAAACACCACATCTTTCAGCATGTTTGAATAACCTTTATGGAGACGGGACCCTTGTGGATTTTGAAATCTCAGCCAGCTGCAGGTTCCCTCAACACTATTGTATTTGGTGGTGTTTATCCAGCTTTCATACCAGAGACAAGGTACAGCAGTGGAAGCAGGACACCTTCCAACACTCTCATCGCAGCCATCTCCTGGAATCATAGGAACTCTTTGTGTATTGAAGCTCACAAGGCCATGAGAACGCAAACTATCTCCAGTTATTAACTGGCTACCCTATCTATGCCTTTCATAACGTTATACACTTCTGTTCGCTCTGCTCTGAACCAATTCTCCAGAGAAAATGGTCCCCTGCAATCAGTCTGAAGAAGGGTCCCGACCCGAAATGTCACCTATCCATGTTCTCCATAGGTTCTGCCTGACCCACTGAGTTACTCCAGCACTTTGTGTCCTTCCAAGTTTATCCAACCTCTCCTTATAGCTCATACACTCCAGTATATACACTCACTCCACTCTACATACTGGACAAATGAGGTACTGTAAAACTGGGGCAATGCAGCGCCGGAGACCCGGGTTCAATCCCGACTACAGGTGCTGTCTGTACGGAGTTTGTACGTTCTTCCTGTGACCGCATGGGTTTTCTCCGTGTGCTCCGGTTTCCTTGCACATTCCAAACAATTGCAGGTTTATAGGTTAATTGGCTTCTGTAAAAATGATCCCTCGTGTTTAGGATAGAACTAGTGTACTGATTATCACTGGACGGTGCGAGTTGTTGGAAACTATCGCCCGTGCCCAACATCCGTAGAAGCGAGGTGGAGGAGGGGAAAGTGCGAGAGTCTAGGACTAGAGGTCACAGCCTCAGAATTAAAAGACTCTCCTTTGGGAAGGAGATGAGGAGGAATTTATTTAGTCAGAGGGTGGAATTCTGTGCCACGGAAGGCTGTGGAGGCCAATGGATATTTTTAAAGGCACAGATAGATAGTTCCTTGATTAGTATGAGCATTAATATGAGGAGCAGAATGGTGGCGCAGCGGTAGAGTTGCTGCCTTACATCTCTTTCAGCGCCGGAGACCCGGGTTCGATCTCGACTACGGGTGCTGTCTGCATGGAATTTGTACGTTCTCCCCGTGACCGTGTGGGTTTTCTCTGAGACGTGCAGGTTTGTAGGTTAATTGGATTGGTTTAAGTGTAAAATTGACCTTAGTGTGTGTAGGATAAAAATTAAAAACTAAAAGAAGAGCCAGACCTGATGGGCTGAATGGCCTAATTCTGCTCCTTTCCCTTACGACCGTATGAATTCAGCCTCATTAGTGGATCATGTCACTGCCAGACAGGATGTGGATATGTTAACTAGGTTTCAACAACAGTGTGGAAGCTGCAATGCTAAGGTTGCTAAGGCAGCTCGTTAATTCTAGGCTTATTTAATTAATTGAGTTGATGTTTTCCAGACGGCAGAGTGCTTGTTGCTAGCCCAGTAACCTCTAATTGTTGCCCACATCAAGAGTCAAGAGTGTTTAATTGTTCTATGTACCAGCAATTGTTCTCTGGGCGGCTCCTTTCTGTATCTTAACAGGCCCATTAGTGACACAACACACATATAACTATGTAATAATCAATTATAAAACAAATTAATAACAATAATACCAGGTAACCATCATAGTGTACAGCCAAACTCCTTAGGGCGATCAACGATTCAGTCCGTGTTAGATCACCGTTGCTGAGGTTAGTGTTGTGCAGTGTTCAAGAGCCTGATGGTTGTTGGGAAGAAGCTGTTCTGGAACCTGGAGGTCACAGTTTTCAGGCTCCTGTACCTTCGTCCCAATGGTAGCAGTGAGATGAGAGCGTCGCCAGGGTGGTGTGGGTCTCTGATGATGCTGGCTGCCTTTTTGAGGCAGCGACTCCTGTAGATCCCTTCGATGGTGGAGAGGTCAGTACTTGTAATGGACCGGGCAGTGTTCACCACTCTCTGTAGATCCCTTCTTTCCTGGGAGTTTGTGTTAACGAATAAGAACATGATTCAACTAGTTGTTATTCTCTTTACCTCAGAACTGTTGAAATGTGATAGAATATTTAATCGACAATCTCCTCAATCCTCCGACTATTGCAACTGGAAAAAGAAAGTCAGGATGAATGAATTGTATTTCTAAGACTTTTCGCAACCTTGTCACATCAACAGCATCTGCAACATGTCAAGCACAAGTATAGTGTCTTTGCCAGACACACAATGCTGGAGTAACTCAGCGGGACAGGCAGCATCTCTGGAGAGAAGGCATGGCTGCCTGTCCCACTGAGTTACTCCAGCATTTTGTGTCCACTAGCCAGCATTTCTTCAGTTCTGGATTGTTTGTACTGAAATCCTTGGAGTCCGACCTTCTGACCTTGAGGTGAAGGCATCATGACCAGGAGGTTAGTTTGTAGTTTAGTTTAGTTTATCATTATCACATGTACTGAGGTACAGTAAAAAAATCTTCTTGTTTGTATGCTATTCAGTCAAAGAAAAGACCATACATCTTCTTATTGCGTGTGGCGTGCACAGCCTAAAGTTAGTTGTCGGACAACTTGTTCTATTTGATCTTATTTGATTGTGCACGCCGGGTTGATTGCATTAGTCGAAACCGGGCGGACCACGTGAAGGTTGCAATCTCCCGCCCAGACTATACATGATTACATTCAAGTGTGCAGATAAAGGGATTAACATTTAGCTCAAGATGAAGTCTGAATAAAAATAGTTCACAGGTCTCCAATGAGGTAGATCAGAACCGCACCTAGCTGTTGAGAGGATGGTTTAGTTGCCTCATAACAGATGGGAAGAAACTGTCCCTGAATCTGAAGGTGTGTGCTATCAAACTGCTGCTGTACCTCTTGCCCCATGGGTGTGGAGAAAAGGGAGTGACCGGGGCGAGACTGGTCCTTGATTATGCTGTTTATCCATTCTAAGGCATCAGAGTGAAGGGAAGGTAGACAAAAATGCTGGAGAAACTCAGCGGGTGAGGCAGCATCTCTGGAGCAAAGGAATAGGTGATGTTCTTCTTCAGACTGATGTGGGGGAGAGTGAAGGGGAGTGTAAGGTATGCGTCAGCAGGAGGCAGATAAAGAGGGCTTGCTTCATCCTACAGCAGTAGTGGGTGGGACTGATACCAGCATCTTCCCAAGGAAAGTACCTTGGACAGAGCAGCACGACTTTGCAATTGATCGCTCTCCCTTAGGTTTCTTGCACTGGCACGTCTCATTCTTTTGACTCGTGAGGGCATGCGTGTTAATCACCAGCAGTTTAAATAATCCCTTGTTTAAGGTGCTCAAAGTGAAGTGAATAGTTTTCCCGTGTGAGTTGGGCATTACACGTCTGAACTGCATTGATAATTAAGAAAACACAGAGATTACGCAGACACTCGGCGATGAAATGTATTCTGACAAATTACCAGTTTGCAAAAGGTCACATATATATGAACACAAAGCAACAACTGCATTTTTGTTCATTCAACGAACTAGGTTTGGTTTCTGATACTGATTCGATCTGCATTCTGTTGTTGCACCTGATCTGTGTTGCAGTGCCCATAAGACTTGTTAGGTTGCATCCGGGCTGTTGGCCACGCATTGTTGGTTTAAAGCTGCAGCTATCCCTCCCTCAAGTCTTGCCTAAAGCATTATGGAGTAACTGAAAGGCCACGGTTAATAACATTGTCCTTTATGGGACGCGGGCTTTAGCGAGGGCTGCCACTTGTTATCTCCTAGTTTCGCACAATTATTCATTTATAGCTGATGGGTGTTGTTGGCAAGACTGGTAATGTTGAACTGGACCAAGATGAAAATCTTCCATCTTGCAGCAATGCAGTTATTATCTACACGACCCTTTCAGAAAAAGTGGCGGCACGGTGGCGCAGCAGTAGAGTTGCTGCCTTACAGCGCCAGAGACCTGGCTTCGATCCTGACCATGGGTGCTGTCTGTACGGAGTTTGTACGTTCATCCCGTGACCGCGTGAGTTTTCCCCGGGTGCTCCAGTTTTCACCCACATTCCAAAGACGTGCAGGTTTGCAGGTTAATTGGCTTTGGTTGTAAACTGTCCCTAGTGTGTGTAGGGTAGTGCTAGTGTACAGCGATCGCTGGTCGGTGTGGACTCTGTGGGTCAAGGGGCCTGTTCATGTGCTCTAAACTAAACTAATCTAAGAACTCCTCGAGGTAGCAGGAGAATATGAAATGATGAGAGGCATAGATAGGGTAGACAGTCAGAACCTTTTCCCCAGAGTGGAGATGTCAAAGACTAGTGGGCATAGCTAGCTTTAAGGTGAGTGGAAGGGAATAAGATGAGATGTACGGGCCAAGTAATTTTTACACAGAGAGTGGTGGGTGGGTGCCTGGAACATGTTGCTGGAGGTGGTGGTGGAGGCAGATACAGGACTGGTGGAGGAGGCTTTTAGGCACATGGATATGCAAGGGATGGAAGGATATGGACCATGTGCAGGCAGGAGAGTTTAGTTTATCTCGTCATCATGTTCAGCATGGAAATTGTGGGCCGAAGGGCCTGTACCTGTTCTGTGTTCTCTGGGTAGACCATCGTGTACCAATATCCTGACTGGCTCCCAACCAGCCTTATTATTGTCTGTGCTCCATATTCTTATGTTTCCTATTACTTTGTCCTTTAAATGTAACAGAGCTTCATAGGAAAGACTTCTGAAAAGTCATCTCCCGTTTGAATCCGAATCCGACCTTTCTGTCCTGAGCCTCCTCCATGGCCAGAGTGTGTCCCACCGCAAATTGGAGGAGCAGCACCTCAAATTTCGCTTGGGTAGTTTACACCCCAGCGGTATGAACATTGACTTCTCCAATTTCAGGAAGTCCCTGCTTTCTCCCTCCTTCCCCTCCCATTCCCAGCTCTCCCACAGCCTACTTTCTCCACCTCTTCCTTTCTTCTTCCCGCCCTCCCCATTCTTCAGTCTAAAGAAGGGATTTGACCCGAAATGTCACCTATTCCTTCACCCATAGATGCTGCCTGTCCCTCTGAGTTTCTCCAGCATTTTTGTCTATCTCCCATTTGAAGAAAGTGATTTCTCTCTATTTCAGACCTGAATAACCTAGCCCTGACTTTGTAAAGTAAGACCTTATATTGGCTGAAGGGTGATCTGACAGGTGTGTAAATTATGTGGAATAGATAGAATTATTGCCCAGTCTTGTATCCAAGGGAGGGGAATCAAGAAGCAGGGGTCGTAGGCTGAAGGTCATAAGTGATAGGAGCAGAATTAGACCATTCGGCCCATCAAGTCTACTTCACCATTCAATCGTGGCTGATCTATCTCTCTCCCTAACCCCATTCTCCTGCCTTCTCCCCATAACCCTTGACAACCGCACTAATCAAGAATCTATCTATCTCTGCCTTAAAAATATCCATTGATATGATATGATATGAGAGGGAAAAGACAATAGGAACCTGAAGGGCAACTTTTTCACACAGAGGGTATATAAAACCAGCTGCCAGAAGAGTAGTTGAGGCAGGTACTACAACAATTAAAAGACATTTGGACGAAGACATGGATAGGAGAGGTTGAAAGAGATATGGGTCAAATGTGGGCAAATGGATCTAGCTTAGTTGGGGCATCTTGGTTAGCATGGACGTGTGGGGCTGAAGGGCCTGTATCCATGCTACATGGCTCTATGGTCCCTTGTTCTGGGCTCCTGGGGCAGGGTAAACTTCATTCCCTCGTTGAACTCTCTGATGAGTTTGTATATTTCAATTTCACCTGTCGTTCTTGTGAATGGGAGACCATGGAAACTCAAACTGTTCAACCTCTCCTTGTATGACAGTCCCACCGACCCACAAACAAGCCAAGTGGATCCATCAGTTCAAAGCCTACCACAGCATCTGGCTAATTTAAAATTCCCATCATCAAGTGGATGTGGAATAAACAACTAGCATGCACAACGACAGCCATGAAATTCTTGGCCTTTGGTTCAAACTCAGCATCTGCAATTTTGCCAGGAATTCTCACTTCCAAATACAAATGTCCTTTATGTCGGAACAATCACGCATCATGGTTGGAAATCTGTTCTGCACTTGGTCAGGCCTGCCTGCGACTCCAGTCCGACTGGTAGTTAACTCCTGATAGTCTTCTGCTGTAGCCCAGAGGGTGGGCGGTGGGACTTATATCCGAGCTAGGGGCAGGAGGGGACCCTCAACTGTGTTGCCATTCAGTAACATCACCGCTGCCTCTCAGCACCAGAGACGCACGCGTGATTGATCCAGACCTCGACTGCTGTCTGTGTGAATTTTGCATGTTCTCCCTGTGACTGCATGGGTTTCCTGCAGGAGCTCCGGTTTCTTCCCACATCCCAAAGACGTGCAGGTTTGTGGGTTGGTTGGTCCTCTGTAAATTGCCTCGAGTGTGTTTGGAGTGGACGTGGAAGCGGGATAACGTGGAACTCATGTGAACGGGTGATCGATGGTCAGCCTCGACTCGGTGAGACGAAGGGCCTGTCTCCATGCTGTATCTCTAAATTTACTCGAACTAAACCACTGATCTGACCTTGGCTTGGCTTCATTCACAGAAATCTTGACTTCCTCAACAATTGGTCTATTTTTGCCGTCAATGGCTCATCCTCCACAGTTGCGCAGGCTAGAGAATTCCAAAGATTCACAACACTCTGAGAAAAGCCTTCCCCCTCCTCTCTGTCTGCAGAGCCAGCCTTGTCCGTGACCTCGAAGTCCCAGAAACACATAAATAGGAAAATAATCCACAAGACGTGTTCAGTGATTAAAAAGGTTCTGTTTAGTTTAATTTTTAAGTTTGAGATACAGGGTGGAAACGGGCCATTCGGCCCATCGAGACCGCACCGACCAGCGATCCCCGCGCACCAACACTATTCTACACACACTAGGGACAATTTAGAATTTTAACAAGCCAATTAGGTTACTGACTTGTACGTCTTATAATTAAATCGAGCCAAGGACAGATCAGTGGTTTAGTTCAAGTAAATTTAGAGATACAGCATGGAAACAGGCCCTTCATCCCCCCCCCCCCCGAGTCCAGGCTGACCATTGATCACCCGATCACATGAGTTCTATGTTATGCCACTTTCACATCCACTCCCAACACACGAGAGGCAATTTACAGAACATACAAACCTGCACATCTTGGGACGTGGGAGTAAACCGGAGCTCCCTGTTAAAACCCACGCAGGTCACGGGGAGAACGTACAAACTCCGTACAGACAGCACCAGTACTCAGGATCGAACCCGGGTCTCTGGCGCTGTGAGGCAGCAACTCTACCGCTTTGCCAAGGTTATTGACAATATTTCCTCCCGCACAGCGGATATCTAAACCACAAGCAGACATGTCAGTGAAGAAGGGTTTCGGCCCGAAACGTTGCCTATTTCCTTCGCTCCATAGATGCTACCTCACCCGCTGAGTTTCTCCAGCATTTTTGTCTACCTTCGATTTTCCAGCATCTGCAGTTCCTTCTTGAACATGTCAGTCCTGAATCCTTAGCCCACATAGCCTGTCTGAAAAAGGGTTCCGACCTGAAACGTTGTCGAAACATTCCTGCTGAGTTCTTCCAGGACTTTGTGTTTTGTTCAAGACTCCAGCATCTGCAGTTTCTGTGTCTTCGCACAACCTGAAGTGTTATAGAACATCTGAAACGCCTTCAGGATCAGGGAAGAGAATAGGACTGAGATAAGGAAAAACTTTTTCACCCAGAGAGTTGTGAATCTGTGGAATTCTCTGCCAGAGAAGGCAGTGGAGGCCAATTCACTGGATGTTTTCAAGAGAGAGTTATGGCCCTGTCCCACTTTCCCAAGTTAATCACAAACTCTCCCGATTGCTCCCCTTGATTCGAACTCGGGGAATGTCGGTAGGAGGCCGTAGGAGTGCGTAGATGTTTCGTAGCGGCTCGTTATGCCAGCCGTAGGTACTCGGGGCATCAGGTAAGTCGGGACGTTTTTCAACATGTTACAAAATGTCCACGAGTAAAAAAATAGCCCCGAGTATCTATGGCTGGCTATTACCGTAATTCCCGAGTTCGAATCAAGGGGAAAACTCTGGAGAATTCGGGAAAGTGGGACAGGGCCTTTAGATTTAGCTCTTAGGGGTAACGGAATCAAGGGATACGGGGAGAAAGCAGGAACGGGGTACTGATTTTAGATGATCAGCCATGATCATGTTGAATGGCGGTGCTGGCTCAAAGGGCCGAATGGCCTACTATTTTCTATGTTGTCTATGTTTCTATAGATGCATTGTTGTTGATGTTTGAGTAACTCTAGACTGACTTCACTTCCTAATTGTTCCCAGGTTCAGTTTCACAAGCTGCACCACTTACGATTGGCACAGACCCGGGCACAGTATTATGGAGGATCTTTACCGAACGTCAACCAGATTGGCAACAACTCACATGACTTTCAGGTATGCGTTGAAGGGCAAGGCTCCAACTTGTTGTTGTTTCCTCTCTGCCCTCCCATCTCTCTCACTTAACCTTCAATGAGAGAGCTGCCTCGTCCTCTCAATAGTCGACTAAATAGCTTTATTTGTCACATATGCAACTGCACGGGGAAATTCCTTTTTTTTGTTTAGTTTAGAGATACAATGCAAAAACAGGCCCTTCAGCCCACCGAGTCTGCACCAACCAGCGATCCCCGCACATTAACACAAGCCTACACACACTAGGGACAATTTGCACATACCAAGCCAATTAATCTACAAACCTGTACATCTTTGGAATGTGGGAGGAAACCGAAGATCTTGGGGCAAGTCATTCTCAGTCTACCCCTCGCCACGACAGAAGGGGGAGGAGTTGTAAAGTTTGATAGCCACAGGGAAGAAGGATCTCCTGTGGCATTGTGTAATCCTCTGTAAATCTCTCCAATAATGTCAGGGACTTGCAACTGATTATTGGCAGCATAGTATGTTTTTCCCTTTCCCTTTGATATTCTGCAGCAGAGCCACAACTGTTCCCGATGAGCCAGTGAAGGGCCTGTCCCACCTGTCCCGATAAAATCGCAGAGTGGGACAGGCCCTTGCCTTGCCCACTTCTATGGCTGACTATTGAACTTGTAGATCAAAGCTGTCCTAATTTGGACTAATGTGCTGGGTCAGGCAGCATCTCTGGAGAAAAAGTTGCTGACTTTTCATCACCAAAACTTCACCCACGCTTTTTCTCCAGAGATGTTGTCTGACCTCCAGCACTTTGTGTCTATCTTTGGTATTAACATCCACAGTTCTTTGTTTCTAGTCATTTCCTGAAAGATAATGTTCATTCATTTCTTCATAACATTTCCCTGGACACACTTAACAAAGTGTCTCATGTTGATCACTCAGGTAGCTGCAGTCAATTTTAGGGAAGTTAAAATCGCCTACTCTTTCATTCCTACTCCTATCTGTAATTTAGTAAGGCTGCAATGTATTGCTGAGCAAATACTTTCATCTTCTTATTTATATGAATATCTGACTAATTTTAAGATTGTAATCAAATCTTGTGGATCAAATGTCAATTTGGAACGATTTAAACTTGTTTCTGAGTGTTCAGATCATGAGATTAGATTACAATACTACCAAACATCCGAAGGCCTGCCCTGCCCTATTTTATTAAGCAGTCCACATTTGTGACTGAAACACGCTGCAGTTGTTAATATTTCAGTGAAATGCTAATCCTTTGGTTAAGAATTAGTAGCATGCATAGCGTTCACTTATTTTGGATAATTTATCATTTCCCAAGAGAAGTAGTCTCTTGTGTTTGCAGCGGATTAATGACATGGAGGTACTCAGCAGGTCAGGCAGCATCTGAGGAGGGAATGGACAGGAGACGTTTTGAGAAGAGTTCTCTGAGATTTGCTGGACTTTATAGTGTTCAGACTCCTGCACCTTCTTCCCGCTGGCGGGAGTGAAATGAGAGCGTGGCCAGAGCATGTCACTAATGGTATTGGCTGTCTTTTTGAGATCGAGCCACTAACACATCCTTTCGATGGTGGGGAGGTCAATACCTGAGATAGACCAGGCAATGTTCACCGTTTTTTTTGTAGTCGAGATTCTTTCTCATTCTTCTCTCCTTCTCTCCAGCTGCCTGTCCCACTGAGTTACTCCAGCATTTTCTGTTTAAGAAAGAACTGCAGATGCTGGAAAAATCGAAGGTAGACAAAAATGCTGGAGAAACTCAGCGGGTGAGGCAGCATCTATGGAGCGAAGGAATAGGTGACGTTTCGGGTCGAGACCCCTTTTGTGTCTATCTTCAGTCAATAAGTTCTCTAGTTCTCAATTTTTACATTTACCAAGTCAATTAACCTACAAAATTGTACGTCTTTGGAGTGTGGGAGGGAATGGAAGATCTCGGAGAAAACCCACGCCGAACGTACAAACTCCGTACAGACAGCACCCGTAGTCAGGATCGAATCCGAGTCTCTGGCGTTGCATTGGCTGTAAGGCAGCAACTGTACCGCTGCGCCACCGTGACTGCTCATCTACTTTATATTCTATACATAAGTTCAGTGTTCGAGCTGGTACTAAAATAACCCGCTGAGCCTGACTGACCCTGAAGGTGTGAGATGCCTCAACGATGGCACAGTGCAGGAGAGGTGCAGACAGCACCAGAGCAACACTAGACCTGTTTACTGCGCCACTCACATTCTGATTCACTCAGTTAACACTTAACGCGTAACAGTTAACACTTCAGACTGAGGCAGTGCCAGGCGAGATGCTGGTGGGACAGAGGTTTGTGCACTTGTGTTGTGACAACATTAATCAACAAAACCATGGTGGTTCGGCCAGTGAAAGATGCAGCTGTGTTGAACTGTGCTGAATAGTGCAGGAAAAATGTTGGGGGAGTCCAGAACCAGGGGTGACAAGTTTAAGAATAAGGGGTAGGCCATTTAGGACTGAGATGAGGAAACACCTTTTCACCTAGAGAGTTATTAAAAAAATAATTAAAGTGCACATTGTCACAGCTCTACATGGTGAAACCAAAAATGGATAAAAATACCCTTTAATAAAATCTGACAATATGCACTTTAACCACATGTGATTTTTTTTCTATTACAAATCTCAAATTGTGGAGTACAGAGGCAAATAAATAAATGATGGGTCTTTGTCCCAAATATGTTTTCACCCAGAGTTGTAAGTTTGTGTCTGTGTTAATGCTTTTGAGTGATTTATCAAACAGGGGATAATAATAATTAGGCTGCGATTGGTGGAAAGTGAATGGAGTGCTGCATGTTCAGAGGGGGTGAGGTTAGAGGGGGTGAGGAAAGGGAGAGTGGACCAGGGGGTGAGGTTAGAGTGAGTCGGGGTGAGGGCGAGGTTAGAGGGGGTGAGGAAAGGGAGAGTGGACCAGGGGGTGAGTCGGGGTGAGGGTGAGGTTAGTGGGGTGGAGACGCTGGCAGGGTTGACGTCACGCTACCAGTTGGAGATACAATGATGAGGATGATCAGAATCCTGATGCAGGATTTCGAGCTGAGACATCCACGGTTCTTTCCCAACCACAGAAGCTGCCCAACCTGCTTGGTGCCTCCAGCACATTGTTGGTTGTTGATAAACCAGTAACTCTGGTTGCGTATGTGTATGTGTGTGGAATCAGTTCAGTTCACAATGTTGATAGGCTTGACGTTGGGCTGACGTGAGCAGGCCCATGTTCCCCCTTGGCCAGTCACACAAGGAGTCCATTCCTAATAGCTAGTTGAAGGGTAACTGTTCCTCATGTTGTGGGAGTCTAGAACCAGGGGTCAACGTTTAAGAATAAGGGGTAGGCCATTTAGGATTGAGATGAGGAAACACGTTTTCACCTAGAGAGTTGTAAAAAAAAATCATTAAAGTGCACATTGTCACAACTGTAATTTCTACATGGTGAAACCAAAAATGTATTAAAAAAACCCTTTAAAAAAATCTGACAATATGCACTTTAACCACATGTGATTTTTTTCTATTACAAATCTCAAATTGTGAAGTACAGAGGCAAATAAATAAATGGTGGGTCCCAAACATTATGGAGGGCACTGTATATACACACACTGAACTTTTTTCTCTCTCTCGTTTATTATATTGTTTACAGTGTACGATGTTGAGCTGCAGCAAGTAAGAATGTCATTGTTCTATCTGGGACACACGACAATAAAACAGTTGACTTGCCTGTTGAACAGGGGCTGTGGCAGGCATGTTGTGTCACACACTGCTGGCCTTGGCAAGCTGGGGACTGAGCTGTGTCATTCCTATCTGTGTTTACTGTTCCCCTGTCGGCTGATTCGCCCTGCTCAAGGTCTTTATGTTTCTGCTCTGGAGATACCCTCCTCCTTCCCACATCACCGCACTCTTTCAGGGTATGAAGCTAATTATCAAAATACCAGCCGGCATCCGCTACTGCCATTTCAAAACTCCAGTCTCTGCCCTTAAAGATGCTGGAGGCAGAGGGCTCAACCCCTCCGTTACTGAGGCAGAGTGTACGCAGGCATGCAGTCAGTCTTCTAGGCTCATGGAGTCATTCATGGGGTCATTCATGGAGTCATTGGAGTCAGCCTTCTAGAGTAGTGATGGGGTGACTTATGGAGTCAGTCTACTAGGCTCATGGGGTCATTCATGGAGTCAGCCTTCTAGAGTCATGGAGTCATTGGATAGGGACAAAAAGCTGGAGTAACTCAGCGGGACAAAAGGAATGGGAGACGTTTCGGGTCAAGACCCTTCTTGAAGGGACTCGACTCGAAAAGTCACCCATTCCTTCTCTCCAGAGATGCTGCCTGTCCCGCTGAGTTACTCCAGCTTTTTGTGTCTATCTTTGGTTTAAAGCAGCATCTGCAGTTCCTTCCTACACATGGTCATTGGAGTCTAGGACTAGAGTCGTGAAGTCATGGACTGTGTGGCCGACTTGGATCCAATTGTAGTTAACTGGAGAAAAGTTTGTATTTGCTACCTACCTACTCCTGACCACAGTGAATGGGGAAGTGACGTTTCAGGCTGGGACTCTACTCCAGACTCTGTCCACATTTCATGCTGAGGAGCTGTCCCAGAGACCCGGTGAAAATGGAAAATGAGCTGATCGTTATTGTCCTACCAACTCATTTGGTGTCACCTTATCACAGGCATTCCCTCTGTTCTATCTGTCTCTGCTCGGCCTTCTCCACTGCTTGAAAATAACTTGTTTTCTCTCGGATGTGATGAAGCTCTAGGACTTCAAGTCTTGACTCAATTTCTCTTTCCACTGATGCTTCTGAGTTGCTGAGAATTCCCAGCGACTCCTAATTTCAAATCACAATTTTTAATCAACGGTTGTAACGTCAAATCATTTTTCATTCCCAATTTTAATCATGTTCATAAGTGATAGGAGCAGAATTAGGCCATTCGGCCCATCAAGTCTACTCTGCCATTCAATCATGGCACATCTCCCTGTTATCAGGCAACTGAACCATCCTACCACAACTAGAGAGCAGTCTTGAGGTACTATCTACCTCATAGGTGACCCTGGGACTATCTTTGATCGAACCGTACTGGCTTTATCTTGCACTAACCGTTATTCCCTTATTATGTATCTGTACACTCTGAATGGCTCGGTTGTAATCAAGTATTGTCTTTCCGCTGACTGGTTAACATGCAACAACAGATTTTCACTGTATCTCAGTACACGTGACAATAAACTAAACTAAACTCAATCCAGGTACATGACTTGGGGCAAAATGATATCTGATTAAGTACCTGTGGAGCACTTTAGAATGTTTACCTGTGCTGAAGGTGCCACAAGGGGTACATCAGTGGAGCTAGTTCAGCTGCACCCTCAGGTGCCATTACCTGTGGGTGCAGGTGTGGAGCAGCTCTGTTGCCACTACATGAGTTGTCACCTGTATGTATTGCATGGTGTGTAGCTGGCCCAGGGCCCTGGTGAAAAGTGATACTGCTGTGTGGATTGGTGGTGGCTCATTGATCAGGCAAGGCAGAATGATGGCAGGCGGGTTTAAAGAAACAGCGCGGAAACTGGCCCTTGGCCCTCCGAGTCTGCACCGACCCGTACATTAACACTATCCTACACATACCAGGGACAATTTTACATTTATACCAAACCAATTAACCTACAAACCTGTACGTCTTTGGAGTGTGGGAGGAAACTGAAGATCTCGGAGAAAACCCACGCAGGTCACGGGGGAGAACGTATAAACTCTGTATAGACAGCGCCCGTATTCAGGGTCAGGATTGAATCCAGGTGTCTGGCGCTGCAAGGTAGTAGCTCCACCACTGCGCCACTGTGTTTAAACGTTATTTCTCTCTCCTCGCCACAGCCACTGTTGCATCCGACGCTGGACTCTATGCGGGGAACACGACACCATGGGTTGGTGGAGAGGGTGCAGCGAGATCGAAATCACCTGATGTCTCCCCATCGCCGCCAGTCCCCGATGGATAAGCATGGCCGACAAATATCCTTGCCTCTGCCCCTGTCTCTTCCCACACTCCCACTTCACTGAAAGCCCTAGAAATGAAACGCTTCACTTGGATCCTGAAGGTCGGTAATGTTCGATTTGTTGCGGCCAGAGATGCAGGAGTTTGTGCAGTTCCGTTACACGAAGGACGTGGAGGCTTTAGCCCGGTGCAACGTTCACCAGAATGGAGGGTGGTAGAGGTGGGAAGATTCAGTTACAGTATGAGATTGAAAGGATGAAACAATGGATAGTGAGGGCAGTTTAGAGGAGTCTTGGGAACAATGATCACTGTTTCCACAAAGTGTCACACCAGTCCAGAAGGTGTGTGGTTGCTCAGATCATTCAGTATAAAAGTTCTAGTCATGTTGCAGTTTTATAAACCTTTGGGTGAAGCCTCACCTTCAATATTGCCTGGCGTTCTGGTCGCCCGATTACAGGAAGAATGCAGAGATTTTGAAGAAGGTGTAGAAGAAATTCACCGGAATAGACATAAAAAGCTGGAGTAATGCATTGGGTCAGGCAGCATCCCTGGCTCATCCCATCTTCCCGGAGCTAACAATGATCCATTCCATATTATCCTTGACCTTCGTCCTCTTTGATGTCTCATTTTCACACCTTGTCCTTCCATATCTCTAGGCTCCCTCTCCCCTGACTCTCAGATTGAAGAAGGGTCTCGACCCGAAACGTCACCCATTCCTTTTCTCCAGAGATGCTGCCTGACCCGTTGAGTTACTCCAGTTTTTGTGTCTATCTTCTGTGTAAATGAGCATGTGCTGATTCTTCCTGCACAAGTTTACCAGAATGCTGCCTGGATTGCAGGACAATAGCTGCAATAGACGTTGGACTTCAATTGTATTTTCTGGAAGGTTGAGAGAAGACCTGATAGAAATATATAATATTCTGAGAGGTATAGACAGTGTGGTCAGAACATTTTTCCCAGGGGATGGAAATGACTTCCGAGGGCAGAGTTTTAATGTGAGAGAGACAATGTTTACAAGAGATTTGTAATGCAAGAATCTCCGTGTATATGTATGTATAACTTTTATCGAAGGTGGACACAAAAAGCTGGAGTAACTCAGCGGGTGAGGCAGCATCTCTGGAGAGAAGAAATGAGTGACGTTTCGTGTCGAGACCCTTCCTCAGACTGATGTCAGGGGAGGGAGCGGGACAGAGATAGAATGTAGTCAGAGACATTTTTTCTCTTTATATTTTTATAATTTTTTTCTCTTTATATTGTTTAGTCAAGTACGATGTTTACATATTCTGTTGTGCTGCTGCGTGAGAATTTCTTAGTTCTGTTTGGGACCATGGTACAATCTTCTTTCATGTGACATGCACAGCCTAAAGTTGTTGGTCGAGTTGATTGCATTAGTCGAAACAGGGCGGGCCACGTGAAGGTTGCAATCTTCCACCCCCATGGCACAATAAAACACACTTGAAGATATATTTGCAGAGAGTGGAAGGTGCTTGGATCACTCCCAGGAGAAGTGTTGGAACCAGATATGCTGGCAACATTGAGGAGGCATTGAGAGAACAGATGAACAGGCAGGAAACCGATGGGTTGGGATCATGTGCTGACAGATTGGATTAGTTGAGATTGACATCGTGACACGCGCGTGAATGGTGGGCCAAAGGGCCTGTAGCTTTGCCGGGTAACATATTCCAGTTTATTTATCCCATCTAAAAATAAGCTTAAACCTACCACCAGCAGTTCTAGCGACGCAGGAAGCTGCTAGATGCTAGAATCTTGAGCAAAACGCTAAGTGCTGAAGAACAGGAACTTCTTGTTCATTGTAGCTTCACAAACCAAAAACCACCCCAGATAAAATCGAATTCGGTGAAATTGTCAGTTTGACAGATTTTACTGTTTATCATTGGTGTCAGATCTTTGACACACTCTCTCTTCGAGCCTTCCGTTCTACTCTCTCCAACTGATCCCCACTCCAAGCAAGATTTTAAAAGCTTCGTTTTATATTTTAAGATCCAGTCACTCGCTCTTTTCCCCTCTCCCATCAGGCAAGAGGTACAGAAGTGTGAAAACCCACACCTCCAGATTCAGGGACAGTTTCTTCCCAGCTGTAATCAGGCAACTGAACCATCCTATCACCGACTAGAGAGCGGTCCTGACCTCCCATCTAGCTCATTGAATATCCTGGGGCTATCTTTAATCAGACTTTACTGGACTTTATCTTGCACTAAACATTATTCCCTTTATCTTATAACTGTACCTTGTGCATGGCTTGATTATAATCATGTATAGTATTTCCGTTGACCGGTTAGCAGGCAATAAAAAAGCTTTTCACTGTACCTCGGTACATGTGGCGCCAAACTAAATTAAGTCTGTGGAATTCTCTGCCTCAGAGGGCAGTGGAGGCCGGTGCTCTGGATACTTCAATTCAATTCAATCTTTAATTGTCATTGTGCAATGTACAATACAGAGACAACGAAATGCAGTTGGTATCTCCGAAGGGCGAACTAACGAATAAACAAGTGATTGCGCAGTAGCATGAGTATATACATGTATACATATACAGTGGTATCCATGCAATTTGCTGGTGATTGGATAGTCCAATCTATCTATCTTTCAAGAGAGCTAGATAGGGCTCTTAAAGATAGCGGAGTCGGGGGATATGGGGAGAAGGCAGGAACGGGGTACTGATTGGGGATAATCAGCCATGATCACAATGAATGGCGGTGCTGGCTTGAAGGGCCGAATGTCCTACTCCTGCACCTACTGTCTAGTCCAAGTTTTCAAATATGTCTTTACTTCTACTGATAAAGATTCATGCTTGGGGGGGGGAAAGTGTCCCTGATGTAAATCCAGACTCCCAGGACAATTATAAACTGCAATTAATTATATATATATATATATATATATATATATATATATATATATATATATATATATATACACACACACACACACACACACACACACACACACACACACACACACACACACACACACACACACACCCCCCCTTACATTCATCTCCCATCACGTCTTTTAATTCCCTTTTATTCCACTATCGTTCCTCTCCCTTCAGAAAGATGGTTGTGGTAATGGAAGGGGGGTTAAAATGGTTTAGCAGCCGGGAGATCTATCAGGGCGTTGGCAACAAAGAGGTGTTAGAACTCTCCCACCATGTACGTGGTAATTGTTGTTGAACTCTCACTCTGAATAGACCTACTCGCACACCGTTTGATTCTCTCATGTAAACGAGGGTCGATATTTTGGTTAGCAAGTTGTAGTTTATGTGGCAGTGGAAATGCTGACTGCTTTGTACCTGTTCAGTACATTAGTCATATTTTCCATTGACTAGTGGAGACAGCAGCTTACTCATCAGGCTGAATGTGTCTTGTAGTTGATCGTGAGCTGGTATGTTCAGCTTTTTCTTCAGAGATTATTGCACTCACCTCGAATTCATTAGGTTCTGGTCCACCAGAGATGTGAGCTTGCGTCCCTGTCTGGCACCATGGGTTTCAGCACTGAGGAATGACTGACATCAGTACACTCTATTAGACATGTCATTAATCTGGATCACGGTAGATAAGGTGGTGAAGGAGGCCTTTGGCCCACTGGCCTTCATCAGTCAGGGATTGGATGGAGAAGAAAAGACACAGAGTGCTGGAGTAACTCAGCGGGTCAGGCAGCATCTGTGGAGAACATTCTTCTTTAGTCAGAACGTAGTTAATTGTGAATTAATTGCCACAGAGGGCTGTGGAGGCCAAGTCAGTGGATATTTTTAAGGCGGGGATAGACAAAATCTTGATTAGAACGGGTGTCAAGGGTTATGAGGAGAGGGCAAGAAAATGGGATTAGGAGGCAGAGATCAGCCATGATTGAATGGCAGTGTGGACTCGATGGGCCGAATGGCCTAATTCTAATATAACTTGTGAACATGGATAGGCGACGTTTCCAGAGTTCCCCATGTTCTCCAGAGATGGTGCCTGACCACTGAGTTACTCCAACACTTTGCGCATTTTTTGTAAACCAACATCTACAGTTCCTTGATTCTCCAACTGACCTTCCAAGTTGAGACATAATGTTGCAGTTGTACAAGAAGTTGGTGAGATCACACTTGAAGTGTTGCGTTCAGTTTTGATCGTGCTGTGATGCGGAGAGGTGCCATTGAGCTGGATAGATTGCAGAGAAGTTTTTCCAAGAGTGTGGCCAGCACTTTGGAGCTTCAGGGAGAGGGAGGACAGGCTGGTGCTTTATTCCTTGGAACGCAGGAGGTTGAGGGGTGATCATGTAGAGGCGTATAAGGTCATGAGGGGAATAGATGGGGTTCAGTCTTGCGTTACTATGTTTTGCTACTTCGGTATTGGTGTTTTATTAGTCTGAAGAAGGGTTTCGGCTCGAAACGTTGCCTATTTCCTTTGCTCCATAGATGCTGCTGCACCCGCTGAGTTTCTCCAGCACTTTTGTCTACACAAGTGTTTTATCTATTGTGACGATTGTTGTCCTTAACCTGTGCACTTTGACAGTTCCCCGTACGGATCAGTTTATCTCTCCCCACCACCGGACACCAGCTGGAGAAGGTAAGACTATTTGAGATTCCTCGTCTCTTGCCTTCTGCTCTCTGTCACAGGCTCTCTTCACGTCTCTTGCGTTACGTCCAATTATTGTCTTTGTTGAACTTTCCATTCATTCTAAAAGTTTAGTATCTTGTTGTCACCTGTACCGAGACAACGGCGAAGAGCTTTTGTTTGGGTGTTATCCAGTCAAGAGAAAGACTATTCATCAATACAATCGAGCCATCCACAATGCACAGATAAAGGGTGCAACATTTACCATACGATGCCATAGAACTTTATTTATCCCAGGGGGGAAATTGATCTGCCAACAAGATACATGAAACATGAAATTAAAATGATGATTGTGGATGTGCAAAGATTGGGGTGGGGAGGGGGAGGGGGAGGTCAGCTACCCCACGACAGAAGGGGGTAGTGCAAGATATAACACTGAAGTCCAATAAAGTCTGATTAAGGAAAGTTTAAAGGTAGATGGGAGGTCAGGTGCAGGCACGTGCCATGAGTAATTACTCGGGGTCGGATTTAAAAAAATTAAACCGCGCATGTGCATTCTCTCCGTAAAAATAAAAAATAAAAATGAAACCAGTAACAATTCAATTTGCCCAAGGCTTCCTAGTCTCCTTTATTCTGAATTACTAAATGGGTGGGTGGTGAAGATTGATGGCAGATGGAGAGATGGTGGGAAAAACGGGAGTACAGGGAAAAGTTGAATCAGTTGTCATCTTATTGAAAGACAACACTTGTTCAAGTGACCAATTGGGGGGAGAGTTCCTTTCACAGCGTGTGGAGAGTCTGGGCCAGGGGTAAAGTTGCGGGGAGAGCAGGAGTGTTGAGGAGGAGGGGGTCGGGGATAATGGCAGTAACTCACTCACTCACCGCTACCGCAGCTCTCCGGGCGCGAAGCCACGCATTGTAGCCGGGGATCAAAGCAGCTCGGGGAGCTGCGAGCGGCTATAGGGACCCAACAGCAGAACTGGCCGCCACTTCAGCGCCTTCTGCCGGCCCGCTCACTTCTGGCAGTGCTCTCCGTCTGAATACCTCTCACCTGCCGCTCGCTCATGTCAGCCGCTTCCTGCAAATTCTTAAATTCCCACAGCCGAGTAACCTCAATTGCGCTGTCGGAATTTAAGGACATGAGTGAGGCCAGCGAGCGGCAGGAGAGAGGTTTTGCACGCCTCCGTACAAGGAGCGTCGCAAGTGGCATTATCCCGATCCCCTCCATCACAACATTCGTGCCCTCCCTGCAACTTTACCCCGGGCCAGACTCCCCAAATGCTATGAAAGGAACTCTCCCCCCCACACCCACACCCCGGGAAATACGGTATTTAAAAACATCACCAACAAATGTACTTACCACATCATTGGTACATGAGCTCCATTCTTCTCTCCCTGTTTCCTAAGATGCACTTAAAATATTGCCAATCCATATTTGAAAAGCCCGCCATGAAACCAGCGCTGTGCACGCACAGTAGGCTGCTGCGCACGCGCAGTGCTGCAAAGGCAGAATTTCTGCTGCCTTCAGCCCCGCTTGTCATTGACGGCTTCAGGCAGCGCTGACGGCACGTGGGCTGCACAGAGCTTCCCGTGTTACAAGCGCTGCGGGTGAAAGGCACGGAGAATTATGCCTACCTAAGAGATCGGTCTCTTACATAGGCATCATTCTCCCATGCCTTTACTATTTATATTTAGTAATTACTATGTTATAATTTTAGTCAGGGTAGGCAGTGCCTACCTTGCCTACCCTGACGGCACGTGCCTGGTCAGGTGTGCACTTGAGGCAGGCAGGTCCCACACGGGGACTTGAGAATGGAAATGTTCCCAGGTTGGTATTCCAAACCGCTCGGATTCATTGCTGGATTCATTGTCCATTGTCCATAGAAACATATAAAATTCTTAAAGGATTCGACAGGGTAGATGCAGGGAAAATGTTCCCCATGTTGGGGGAGTCCAGGACCAGGGGTCACACAGTTTAAGAATAAGGGGGAAGGCCATTTCGGACTGAAATGAGGAAATTTTTTGTTCATCCAGAGAGTTATGAATCTGTGAAATTCTCTGCCACCGAAGGCAGTGAAGGCCAATTCACTGGATGTTTTCAGAAGAGAGTTGGATTTAGCTCTCAGGGCTAACGGAATCAAGGGATATGGGAAGAAAAAGCAGGAACGGGGTACTAATTCTGGATGATCAGCCATGATCATATTGAATGGCGGTGATGACTCGAAGGGCCGAATGGCCTACTCCTGCACCTATTTTTCTGTTTCTATGGTAGTTGTTACAAATTGGAGCTGTTTGAAGAGATCGAAGGTCTTCAAAATGGGGAATGGTTTTGATAGAAGAGATGGTAGCAGAGGACACAGATCTAAAATTAATCTGCTGAAATCCCACGAATATTTATGGAATTTGGAATAAAAAGTATGAACCCGGGCTGCGTGAGAGAGAGGCATAACCAGGTCCAATGGGAAATTGGAGAGATGAAGTGGGGAAGTGAGGAAGGGGATAGACACAAATGCTGGAGTAACTCAGCGGGACAGGCAGCATCTCTGGAGAGAAGGAATGGGTGACGTTTCCGGTCAAGACCCTTCTTCAAACCCGAAACGTCACCCATTCCTTCTCTCCAGAGATGCTGCCTGTCCCGCTGAGTTACTCCAGCTTTTTGTGTCCATCTTCGGTTTAACCCAGCATCTACAGTTCCTACACAAGTGAGGAAGGGGACATCCCCAGGGTGTGTGCAGGGAGTGAACGTGGACATATTCGGTGTACGTTTCCGATGTGTTGTGCTGGAAAGGACTGTTCTTTTCCGCATCGTTTATACGTGGAGCGAAGGTGTGATTGGTCCAGGTTTATCCGGGTTGTTAAAAGACTAAAGAAACTGCAGATGCTGGAATCTGGAAACAAAATCAAGAGGTGTGGAAGAACTCAGAAGGGCTGTGGAGGCAAAGGATGCAAGTCGATGTTTTTGGGTCAAGACCTAGCTTTAAGCCCCTGTCCCACTGTACGAGGTAATTCAAGAGTTCTCCCGAGTCTTCCCCTGATTCGAACTTGGAGAATGTCTGTAGCGGGTCCGTAGGAGTTCGTGGATGTGTTGTAACGGTAGGTACTCGGGACATCCGTTAACTCGTGACGTTTTTTCATCCCTGCAATAAATGTCCACGAGTAAAAAAAATACTTGTGATGAAAAAATGTGTTATTTTTTGTACCTACCGAGGTAGAGCCAGATGAGGTGGGGTTGGGAGCTGGAGTGGGTGAGGAAGGGGAAGGTAAGTGAACATACCTTGCCCAGGCTTTGCCCCAATACCACCCTCTCTTCCAGCTTTCTCCACCCCACTCCCATCAGTCTGAAGAAGGATGCCGACCCAAAACGTCGCCTGTCCATTCCCTCCACAGATGCTGCCTGACCTGCTGAGTTCCTCTAGCATTTTATGTTTTTCTCAAGAATCCAGCATCTGCAGTTCCTTGTGTCTAGATTTTTCTTCAGAACCATCTGTGGTGTTGTGGGCACGTTCCATAGTGTAATGGTTGCATGGTAAATGGGGCATGTGGGGTAGCGAGCGATGTGGGGTGTGGTGGGGTTCACGACTGGTTTGATGGGAGCTTGGGTGAGTACAAGATGTCTTTGAATAGTTTGATGCAGCGTATATAAATGCCACCACAATGTATGATCCATGTTATAAAGTCACACAGCATGGAAACAGGCCCTTCGGCCCAACTTGCCCATGCAGAATGAGATGCCTCATCTACACTCAGTCCCACCAGCCTGTGTTTGACCCATAAACCTCAGACACAAAAAGCTGGAGTAACTCAGCGGGACAGGCTGCGTCCCTGGAGAGAAGGAATGGGTGACGTTTCGGGTCAAGACTGAGACCTCTCCTCTCCTCTCTCTCCTACTCATGTTGTGCATTTTCTGTCTAATTCTTTGATCAGATATTTCCTGTTTACCTTTCATTACTGAAAGGCATATTTTAAAGCCTGTTCCACAGCAGCCCTACTTCCTGAAAACTCCAATGAGGAGCTCCCAGTGAAATTGGAGCAGGATTGCAGCTCGCCACTGCCCCCCACAGGTTCTTCCTCAAATTGCGAGCACCGCTTGGAACTTTGGCTAACAGACTGCTGGAGTAACTCAGCGGGACGGGCAGCATCTCTGTAGAGAAGGAATGGGTGATGTTTCGGGTTGAGACCCTTCTTCAGACTGAGAGTCAGAGGAAAAAGGTTTTTACAAAGCAAGAGCTGGAGTAACTGATGCATCAGTCTGAAGAAGCGTCCCGATCTGAAACGTCACCTATCCATGTTCTCCAGAGATGCTGCCTGACCCGCTGAGTTACTCCAGCACTCTGTGTCCTGAACTCCACTGAAGAATGGTGGTTAATTGAGAAAGATGGGGGTGTCTGTACCCAGCCTCTGTGGAGAGGGAGGGAAGTGTGACGGTGGGAATTTGGCCCAGTGCGGTGAACGCCCCCTGGACTCGCTGTGACGTTTGGACACCCACGTTGCGTGGTGGCCAAGTCCAGTAATAACCTTGTGGGAACTGGCAGGGTGGGCCTTCCCAGGGGTCTGTTGTGTTGGGTCTGAACTGGCCGTGTCTGGGACAAGTAATCGAAGAAAAATCTAGCTGAACCCAGAGGTCTATTTATATTTGTACATCTGCTAGGTTGCTCTTCACCAATGGTACTGTGGCAATGTGGAAGAATATTGCTCCAACAAGCCTTTATTTCTGACTGAAATTGTGCACTGTTTTAAGGAATGTTAAACCGTATGTTACAATGTTTTATTTTAATTCATGTTCTTTTAAATTCCTCGATTTTATACAAAGCCCTGCTGGTCACTCAGTACTCACTCTACTAACCAGGGTGGCTGCCCGGATCCTCCTTGCTCTTTGGCCTTGTGCTTCCGCTAACCACAGCTGCTAACAAGCTTGTCTTCCACTCCATGTCCAGAGTGTTGCTCCATGATGCTGTGTTATTATTCTTACCAATGCATGGTGCTTGATGTCACAGCAACCCCCTCCGTCCCGAACCCTGGTCTCCCTCACCTTTTAAATATCCTCCCTCTGAGAGGTACGGAGGTTAGCCAGAACTGCTCAAATACAGAAACTGGCAGGAGGGAATATCAAGCGACTCGAGTTGCCCCTTCATTTGACAGCCCTTAACTCCCTCAGTCATGAGCCCAAGCCATGTTGGTGAATCAGCAGAGTGCTGGCTGATAATCTATGTAGAGAAATGTTCAACGAGTTGGGGTACCGATCGCTGTTAGTGATGAGAATAGCTATAATTAAGACACCAATACTGATAGGAAACCACTATTCAGGAAAGACACTCAATGCTGGAGTAACTCAGCGGGTCAGGCAGCATCTCTGGACAACGGATAGGCGATGTTTCTGGTTAGGTCCCGACCCGAAATGTCACCAATCCACGTTCTCCAGGAATGCTGCTGGACCCACTGAGTTACTCCAGCATTTTGTGTATTTCCTCGGTCAATTGGCATCTGCCGATCCTTGTTTCGACTCTAGCTTTGTATTAAACTTTTTGCAAAGTTTTTTAAAAGTCAGAACGGAAGCTGGGAACAAAATCTGTTTTTTGCTGTGGGAGTGGTTGTGTCCAGTCAGTCCAGCGAAACGTCCTGCAGGTCGGGGTTGTGGCAGCGGTGAGAGGAGGGTGCCTGTGGAGAGAGGTCTCATCACATGCATCTCCTCACTTCTCACTGGGCATTCAGTTGCAATGTGGCAGCCGGTCGCCAGTTCCTGCAGGATTGACGGTCACACAGACAGGCCAGGCAGCAGCAGCTTTGAATGGACACTCTTCTTCTTCCGTGTCCGTCTTCCATGTTTCAAATGTTGACCTCGCTGTCATCGTCCATCCCGAAAAGGACGCAAGCTTCCGGCGACAAACAGTGGGAGCCATCACTTGTTGCAGTAGATGATGTTGGTAGCAGAATTCGTTCTGGATACTTCCAGTTTCCAGCCCCGCGACTGGACGCTTCTGCTGTGGGGCTGAATGGACTCTGTGTGGGCATTTCAGGGACTCACTCTGTGACATGGGTTCCACCAGACCCCTCTCTTGCTCCTAATGCCGCGCCAGCTCTCCTCCCCTCCCCCCCCTACCCCTCTACCCTTCCCTCCCTTCCTCTCTCCCTCCCTTCCTTCCCCTTTCTCTACCTGTCATGATCTCTCCTTGTCCCCATCCGCTCCGTCTGCTCCACGTCTACTCCTCTCCCCATCTCTCTCCTCCCAACTTCATGACCGTCCCATCCCTTTCCCTGTCTCTCTCGGTCGCTATCTCTCTCAGTTTCTTTCTCCCCCTTTCTCGGTCTTTCTTCCCCCCTCTAGCTGCCCCTCTCTTTCTCTCTCCCCCTCGCTTTCTCTCTCCCCCCTCCACCCTCCCCCCCCCCTCCTCTCTCTCACACACACACACTCTTTGTCTAACAGTAGACAGGTGGAGGGTGAGAGTGAATGAAGATCTCTCTGTTTGAAAGCTTGTTTTTCTGCTTTGTGAAGGAGATTCCCACCCTGGGACAGTGAGGAGAAACCACCTGGATTGAGATTGATCCCGACACTCAGCAGGTGATGTGTTTTCACAATCTTCCTCCTCATCAGCTCAGACCTTTCGAGTTACACCCAGTTACACCCTGCAGTTCATTGCGGACGTACACCAGCACTAATCTCCACGAGGTCTTTACTGTCTCTGCCCCTGGATCTGCCACACTCAGTCTAGAACCCACCCAGACCCACCCTTGCCCAGAGTCATGTGGACTGAGGGACTTTGTCAGAGATTTCAAGCTTTGCCATTCTTAATTAGTACGGATGCCAGGAGTTACATGGAGAAGGCAGGGGAATGGGGGAGAGAGGGAAAGATAGATCAGCCATGATTGAATAGGGGAGTAGACGTGATAGGCCGAATGGCCTAATTCTGCCCCTAGAATTTATGAACTTCTATTCAAAGAACATTCTTCAAGGAGGGAGAGAGAGAATGTGTGAGAGAGAGAGAGAGAGAGAGTAATCCTTGTGAATGGTGATCATTGACACGAAAATCCAACAAATTTCCCCGTGGCCATGTCCATTCAGTTGGGATGGCTCTGCATCTCGAGTATTTGCAGTGACATTGGAAGTTGAGCAGGGAGGGAGAGGGAGAGGGAGAGGGGTGGGCAGGAGGGCAGTTGTCCAGGTGCCCTGTCACTTGCGCTGAGCCCACCTAGTGCACACACCGATAACGCTCGGACGGTCTTACAGCCGACAGTTTCCATTTCCAACACGTTAGCTGGTGGAAGTTTAAATTCAAGTCTTGAAATACGACAGAATATTTATCCCAGGAGGGAAATTGCCAACAGTCATCAAAACACACAAACACACAATACATGAAGCCTGACATGAAGTCTATAATAAAAAGCACATGTCAATAATGGTGAGCACAAAGTCTAGATTATTGTCAACACCCACCTTGTTCACTAATGCCCACAAGGGAAGAACGTCAGCTGTCCTTGCCTCTGCTGTGTGAGTGGACGTCGGCACTTGTGGAGGGAGGGGCAGCGAGTGTGGGGGTCACTGCTAATGTCCTTGCCCTCTGGTGCTTGTGTTGGAGAGGTGTGATACACAGGTGCTGGAGTGGTAGTGGAGAAGGAGTCCGTGCCAGGTGTATGCAGGCACTCAGTGGTAAATAACTCGACCAGTTACCCTCTGACAATCCCGCCTTCCCCCCCACACCCCCCCCACCCTCCCTCCCCACCTTCCCCACCAATCGCTAGTGGCTCAGTGCTGGAGAACGTGGTAAAGGTTTGGCAATGGCAATCCGTCAGAAGGGGTTTGACTCGTGTGGCCTGTGGGGGGTGGCGGGGATGGGGGAGGTGTGTGTGTGTGTGTGTGCGTCTTGTCACCCTCGCATGGTGAAGCTGCCGTCCGCAGGCTGATCTCCCCTCTCCCCCTCTCTCCCCTACAGGACCAACTCTGACTCTGCTCTGCACACCAGCGCTCTGAATCCCAGTGCGCAGGATGCCTTCATGGGAGGGGGCCAGACCTTCTCTCAGCAAGACCGGCGGCACGGTGAGTTGTCCGCTGGTGGCTACGGGCACGGAGCCACAAGGGCTCCTGGATCTCGCTCACACTGCCTCGAGTGGGAGTCTGAGAGGGTCGATCAGCGGGTTGTCCACTGCTTTCGGGGCAGATCCTGGCCAGGGACGTCCATGGGGTCATTGATGTACCCTAGATGGGTGCAGCCTAGATGGTTCCCCTGACTTCCGCTGGTCTCTCCATCTCGTCTTGACCCAGACAGTTGAGCACAAAGTCACCAGTTACCCCAAACACCGGCCACCAAATGGTGAACGAGGTCTGATAGACGTGGACGATGACACGTCGGCCTGGCCTGCCTCAACGGAGCTGTAGGTCTAAAAGACACACGACAGAAGAAGAAGATCAGCGGGTAAAGCCGCAGCCTCACAACGCCAGGGAACTCGGTTCAATCCTGACCACGGATACTCTTGGTGTGGAGTGTGCACGTTTTCATTGTGACCTCGCACATGCCAAAGACGTGCGGGTTTGTAGGTTAATTGGCTTCTAGAAATTTCCCCCCAGTGTGTCGGGAGTGGATGCGAAGGTGGGATAGCGTAGAATTGGTGAGAACGGACGTTCGATGGTGAGAGTGCATTCGATGGGCCGAAGGGCCTGTTTCAATGCTGTGTCTCTTAATTAAACTAAACATTGAATGGAGAGAGAGTCAAGGTTCATGATCTCAGGGCAAATGACGTGAAGGGCAAGAGATGTCTGCGCTCAGATCGTGAATAGGAATTCAGACAACTCAGAAGGTGGCACGGTGGCGCAGCGGTAGAGTTGCTGCCTCACTGTTCGATCCTGGATCCTGGTTTCATTATGGCCTCGCACATGCCAGAGACCCGGGTTCGATCCTGACTATGGGTCCGTACATTCTCCCCATCACCTGCGTGGGTTTTCTTCGAGATATTCAGTTTCCGCACACTAACACTATCCTACACACACCAGGGACAATTTTACATTTATACCAAGCCAATTAGCCTACAAACCTGTACGTCTTTGGAGTGTGGGGGGGGAAACCGAAGATCTCGGAGAAAACCCACGCAGGTCACGGGGAGAACGAGCAAACTCCGTACAGACAGCGCCCGTAGTTGGGATTGAACCTGGATCTCCGGCGCTGTGAGGCAGCAACTCCATCGCTGTGCCACCGTGCCGACTGTTCAAAGATGGTGCTGGACGCTGGGGTTTTCGCCACATCACCAGCAGCCCTGAATATCCTCAGTTAAATGGGTTGGTTGAACGCGCCGTCAGGAGTGCCAAACAGTTAACGGAACGATCCCACTTCTAACACCATGTTGAACGTGATCAAACTCACATAGAGTGGTTAGAATCCAAATTCTTTTATCAGCAACTCTACAGAGGTAACTTCATCTCACCGTGCATAACTAGACTACGATAGAGAGAGAGAGAGTTCTCTATTAAGCCTGTGGGCAGAGCCACGGTTTGAGTGACACTAATCTACATGGGTGCAGTGAGATTGTCCACTGGTGTCTGGCCCCCCGACCCTGATTGTCTTCTCTTTTCTTCTACAGTGAACTATTACGATGAAATGGACAGTCTGGGAGAAGGTGAGTTCTAGACGGCATGGTTTTGTGTCGTGCTTACCTGCAGGCTGAAGGTTTGTGAGCAGCGTGTGGGCCTCTACCCTGAGGCCAGGAACCTCTGCTGTGGTGGGCTCCAGGTTCTGAGCTTACAGAAGCTGCTGCTGTGTAACCTGTGGACATGCCGCTGGGCTCCAGGTTCTGAGCTTACAGAAGCGGCTGCTGTGTAACCTGTGGACAAGCCGCTGGGCTCCAGGTTCTGAGCTTACAGAAGCTGCTGCTGTGTAACCTGTGGTCATGTCGCTGGGCTCCAGGGACACGTGTTGGCTGCTCGAGGTCCAATGTCTGAAAGGCTTCACCTAAGTCCATCCACATCAAGGGAGACAACCAGTGGACCAGTCACCGAGCAATGCAACAATCAAACAGATGCGGGCAAACTGAATTCAGGTCGATGGCCTGTATTAACATAGAAAATAGGTGCAGGAGGAGGCCATTTGGCCCTTCGAGCCAGCACCGCCATTCATTGTGATCATGGCTGATCATCCACAATCAATAAACCCGTGCCTGCCTTCTCCCAATACCCCTTGATTCCGCTAGCCCATAGAGATCTATCTAACTCTTTTTTAAATTCATCCAGTGAATTGACCCCCACTACCTTCTGTGGCAGAGAATGCCACAAATTCATAACTCTCTGGGTGAAAAAGATTTTTCTCATCTCAGTTTGAAATGGCCTACCCTTTATTTTTAGACTGTGGCCCCTGGTTCTGGACTCCCCCAACATTGGGAACATTTTTCCTGCATCTAGCTTGTCCAGTCCTTTTATAATTTTATATGCTTCTATAAGATATCATCTCATCCTTCTAAATTCCAGTGAATACAAGGCCAGTCTTTCCAATCTTTCCTCATATGACAGCCCCGCCATCCCGGGGATTAATCTCGTGAACCTACGCTGCACTGCCTCAATCACAAGAATGTCCTTCCTCAAATTAGGAGATCAAAACTGCACACAATACTCCAGATGTGGTCTCACCAGGGCCCTATACAACTGCAGAAGGACCTCTTTACTCCCATACTCAAATCCTTGTTATGAAGGATTGAAGTTAGATCACTGGGGATAGATGAGGATGGTCAGCATCTTTAATGTAGGTAGGGGATGGCAGGGGGACAGGGAGCTAAGAGACAGCCAAGCCAAATTAAGTCTTCTGCAATGGTGGAAAATATGGACTTCAGCAGAGAGATCCTCCTGCGTATGGCGTGCACAGCCTAAAGCTGGTCAACTTGATCTATTTGTTTGTGCACGTTGGGTTGATAGCATTAATCGAAACAGGGTGGGCCACGTGAAGGTTGCAATCTCCCACCCCAGCAGAGAGATGTCTAGATGTTTTGGTCATTATCAGCCAGGTTCCCACGGTTGAAATCTTATCGAGGGGACACAAAAGGCTGGAGAAACTCAGCGGGTGCAGCAGCATCTAAGGAGAGAAGGAGATAGGCGACGTTTCGGGTCGAGACCCTTCTTCAGACTGGTCAGGGATCAGGGAAACGAGAGATATAGACGGTGATGTGGAGAGATAAAGAACAATGAATGAAAGATATGCAAAAAAGTATCGATGATAAAGGGAACAAGCCATTGTAAGCTGTTTGTGGTGTGAAAATGAGAAGCTGGTGCGACTAGGGTGGGGGAGGGAGATAGAGAGAGAGAGGGAATGCCAGGGCCCGAGGGCTGAGGGAGAGGTGGGAAGGGGAGGAGACAGCAAGGGTTAACAGAATTGAGAAAATTCAATGTTCAAGCCCAGAGGATGCAGACTCCCCAAGCGGAATATGAGATGCTGTTCCTCCAACTTGCGGTGTTGCTCACTCTGGCCGTGGAGGAGGCCCAGGACCGAGAGGTCGGATACGGAATGGGAGGGGGAGTTGAAGTGCTGAGCCACCGGGAGGTCGGCTTGGTTATTGCGGACCGAGCGGAGGTGTTCGGGATCGTTGCTCAATGATTTGATTGTTGAAGTCCTGGTTAATTACATAAAGTACACTCTTGTTAATGACATAAAGTACAGGAGATGATTTATTATCATGCTGCTGGTGCTCTGTGTCCACTTCGCAGGCGTGACCTCCCTTCCATCTTCATCGGAAGACAGTTCATCATGGCTTTTGGCAGAGAGGTTTCCTATTAATCGATTCAGCGATCGATTAAATATTTCAGTAATCGATTTGATGTTCGATTATGAAATTGTTTCATGTTATCCTGATCATTTGGTTTTATTTTGTTTCGTAAAAGGATTTTGTTTCCTTTTTTTAATTTCTCCATCTTCATTGCATTATTAATAGATTACTGCTTTTTACTCAGTCTTTTCATTCCCGGTCCCAACGGCAGAAGATAATCTCTTAAAGCTGAACAAACCTTTGTCAAAACAGCTGTGGGAAGCGAAGAAGGTGAGTGGCTGATTGCTTCAGCAAACATCTCCGATGTTTGGTTTCCTGCATCTTTCTTTTGGAATCCATGTTTCCCTGGTGAAGCCTCTTCATGTCATTCTCACCCAGTGCTGGTTTCACAGTCACTTCAGGGATTGAGTTTCACACAAACTAAATCGATGTAAAACCACGAGTGCTATTGCAGGTGGGGGGGGGGGAAGGCTGGGCTTTCAGTTTTAATTCTGCTGTTAAGGAGTACATACTATATTGTGTAGGAAAAAACGGCAGATGTGTTGGAAGGAAATGCAGATGCTGGTTTAATCCGAAGATAGACACGAAATGTTGGAGCAACTCAGCGGGACAGGTAGCATGTCTGAAGAAGGGTCTCGACCCAAAACGTCACCCGTTCCTTCTCTCCAGAGATGCTGCTGCCTGTCCCGCTGAGTTGCTCCAGCATTTTGTGTCTATCTCAGATTATATTGATGACGGTTTTTGAAGTGCCGATCTGGACCCTTCCCTCCTTCCCACTTGCTTCGAAAGCTTGCACGCTCCGCATCTGCAGTTCCTTCCTATATATATTGAGAGGGGGGAAGGGACAAGACTTGAGCTAGATTTGATGTGTTTCCTATGTTGACTTGCTGTAGCCAGGGTCGCTCCTTCTCTCAGACCCTCCCCCACGCTGGCATTGCGTCATATAAACTGTAACGCTGGCCGAGTTCCACAGCGTTCAGAAACTGCGCACCTTAATCTTCTCCCTTGCTCTGTCCCTCAGGTTCAATCGTTGTCATTGCGTCCCAAGTCCTGTGAAGTGCCCGGCATCAGGTGAGTGGATTTGCTACTTTGTGCTCTGCCTTCTCTCGTTTTTTATATATAACAAAAATAAATGTAATCAATTATTGCAACTATAATATATACAACACAAAACAATACCAAACAAATCCACCACCGTAATACAAAATCACCCAACTACTGTATCGAAACAAATATTCCTAAATGCTACACTCTTAAACAACTGTTACACTCCTTGCCAAGGATATATTCAACCGCCCGCAGTGCCCAGCGGTCCCAAAATCCTCCAGGACCCCCCTGGACAGCGCATAGTCCCTCTCTAACACCACCCAGGCACGGACATAACCTCGGGAAAGGGGCAGGCAGCCGGCTCGGGTAGAGCCCTCTTCCGCCTGGCTCCGTGACCCGCAGACGGCCAGCTTGACCAGGCCAAGGATTGCACTGTTTTGATTACTCTGATCGAATCCTTGACCACTTGATCATTGTGAAATTTGACAAAATAAAATAGTCAGTACAATGCACAATATTGCCGCTAAAGATGGCTTAACAGTTTTTCCATGTGATTTTGACGGTTCCCCCCCCCATATATCTCTCCACCTCCATTGATGGGTGGAGTATATTCCGTGCCCCACCTAACGCTGCCTAGGCAAGGACAGCCAGAATCAATAACCAGTCTCACCCCGGTAGTCCAGCATCTCTGGAGAGAAGGAATGGGTGACGTTTCGGGTCGAGACCCTTCTTCAGACTGAAAGTCACTCCAGAGATGCTGCCGGACCCGCTGAGTTACTCTAGCATTTTGTGTCTATCTTGGGTTTAAACCAGCCTCTGCAGTTCCTTCATATTCACATCTCGGACACTTGCGGACGTGGCAATGTGCGAACATCTGGTGTTGAACCCAACGTTGTGTTTTGTTTCCCGGTCCCAGTATCTACCCGTCCCAGGACCAGAACGCCGGCTTGTCCCATTTCCAGGGCTCGCTGAACACAGGTGGCTCACTACCCGACCTCACCAACCTCCACTTCCCGTCGCCTCTGCCCACCCCGTTGGATCCCGAGGACAACTCGTACCCCAACATCAGCGGAGGCAGCAGCACCAGCAACCTGGCAGCCACCATGACACATCTGGGAATCAGCAGCTCTCAAGGTGAGCGGAAACATCCAGCTGTGACTCCCGGTTCATGGGCTCTGCTCCTGTCAACCATGCTGTCGGGGATGCCTTGCTGTCCACTAGTGTCCACTGGTGGCCCCTCCTGGTATTCTAGTTCCTTGACAGGGACTTTGGCCAGCGGCCCGCCGCGGGTCAGTGTTGCCCTTTGTCTGCCAACCATGCGGTTTCTCAGTGTTGGGGATGTTAAACGGATCATGTGATTATTCAACATGTGATTATTGAACACGCCAACATCAAACGTGGACTTTTGAACACGTGAACATTGCATGTGCAGGAAAGAACTGCAGATGCTGGCTTACACCGAAGACAGACACAAAATGCTGGAGTAACTCAGCAGGACAGGCAGCATCTGTGGATGAACATTGACATGTTCAATGTTGACATGTTCATCTAGAGACGCTGCCTGTCCCGCTGAGTTACTCCGGCATCTTCAGTGTGAACATTAAACGTGTGAACATTGAACACGCAAAGATGCTGCCTCATCCACTGAGTTATTCCAGCACTTTGTGTTGTTTTTGGAAACCAGTATCAGCAGTTCCCATTTCTACGTGTGAGTGTTGATGGCGTGAATGTTGAAGGCAACATGATGAGTGCATGGTCTGAAGAAGGGTCTCAACCCGAAACGTTGCCAGTTCCTTCGCTCCATAGATGCTGCCTCATCTACTGAGATTCTCCAGCAAATCCGTTGTGTGTCTGTTTGATCCTGCCCAGGTCTGTCGTCGTCCTTGCACAGCTCGCTGAGTAACCCATCCATACAAGCCTCGCTCACCAACTCCATGGTGCCCTCTCCCCTGAGCAACCATTCCCTCAGCAACACCCCGATGCAGTCCTCCCTGCGATCATCGCTCAGCAACCCGTCCATCCCCACCGCCTTGAACAGCTCGCCACGCCGTCGCCAGACCCCGGTCAGTCCGCTGACCCTCTCGCCGGGCATGGAGCCTCGCAGGTCACTGAGCAAACAGTTCTCACCCACCATGTCGCCAACGCTGTCTTCAATCGCACAGGTGAGTCTCTCTCCCGTCACAGTCGGCTCGGCTGTGCATTGCAGCTCAGTTGATCGTCACTGTACCGAGCGACAGTGAAAAGCCTTTGTTGCATGCTGACCAGTCAGCGGAAAGACAATACATCCAGTCTGAAGAAGGGTTTGGGCCCGAACGTTGCCTATTTCCTTCGCTCCACAGATGCTGCTGCACCCGCTGAGTTTCTCCAGCACTTTTGTCTACATCGATACATTTACAGTGCATGGATACATGATGAGGGAATAACGTTTAGTGTAAGGTGAAGTCAACAAAGTCTGATCCAGCCGCCCACAGTGTCCACAAAGGGAATAATGTTCAGTGCAAGTTAAAGTCCAAATAAAGATAGTCTGAGGGTCACCATTGAGGTCGACAGTAGTTCAGGATTGGTCTCTGGTTGTGTTAGGATGGTTCATTTGCCTGATAACAGTTGGGAAGAAACTGTCCAGGGCCGGTCCCACGTGCCGATTTTTTTCAGTGACTGCCGGCGTATTTGACTGAGGTATCAGGGCTGCCGAAAGATTTTGAACATTTTAAAATCCAACGGCGACAAAAAAAAATAAATGTTGTGACGCTTGAGGAGACACCGCGCGTCAATACGTCGTCACGCCACGACTTTTTCGGTGATCTGATACGTCAGTCAATGATGCTGAAAAAATCGGCAAGTGGGACAGGCCCTTCCCTGAATCTGGAGGTGTGCGTTTTCACACTTCTGCACCTTTTGCCTGAAGGGAGCGTGTTCCAGCAAAGCTGCAACTCTGCCGCTACACCACGCTTCCTGGGAGAAACTGGAAATTATCCCCTGACAATGAATCCGAGTTTGAGTTTAGTTTATTGTCACTAGTATTGAGGTACCGTGGAAAATCTCACACTTTCGTTAGATTAGTAGCTGTGTCAATGGCTACAGGGAGATGACGGGAGAATGGGATTGATAGGGAAAAATAGATCAGCTATGTCGAATGGTGGAGCAGACTCGATGGGCTGAATGGCCTAATTCTGCACCTATACCTTGTGATCTTATGCTCTCCACAGTTGCTGCCCTGCTGGTTGGCGAAGGGACAGAAGATGAGTGAGGGCGTTCAGGACTTGTGTTCTCTGGGCAGTGGGCTGGAGGGGGAAGGATGCACCCGGTCTAACCCTGGCCTTTGGTCTTTCAGGGAGTGGCCTTGGACACCAGTAACATGGCAATGGAACATCTGCCGCCTTACCCGATCTATCAGCACCTACAGCAGCCCCAGCACTTGATGCACCAGACTCAGCAAGCACTGCTCCAATCACCAGTCCATCAGCTCTCTCAGCCTCTGCCACTCGAGCTGCCCTCCCCCAGCGTAAGTCTCCAGATGTTAAAACATGTTACACACCTGTATTTATTCTCATGTTTATTTTTTGGAGATAGCATGGAAACAGGCCCTTCGGCCCGTCAAGTCCTTTATAAAAGGACAGAAGGGAGTCTGCATGCATTTGCTCCAAACCTGCCCGATCCCTACCTGTAAACCAGTCCTACCCACATTGAAACATACAGAATAGTGAAAGGCATGGAAAGAGTGGATGTGGAGAGGATGTTTCCACTAATGGGAGAGTCTAGGACTAGAGGTCATAGCCTCAGAATTAAAGGATGTTCCTTTGGGAAGGCGACGAGGAGACATTTCTTTAGTCAGAGGGTGGTGAATCTGTGGAATTCTCTGCCACAGAAGGCTGTGGATATTTTTAAGTCAGATAGATAGATTCTTGATTAGTGCGGGTGTCAGAGGTAATGGGGAGACGGCAGGAGAATGGGGTTAGGAGGGAGAGATAGATTAAGTCAAGTTGTCACTTTTATTTATATAGCACATTTAAAAAACAACTCTCGTTGGCCAAAGTGCTTTACATTGGTATAGGAATAGTATAACAAACAACAGTGGTTCATAGATTAAATAAAAACATCACTACATACATATAGCCCTCGCTCAGAGGACGTCAAGAAAGGCTTGGGAGTAGAGATGAGCTTTAAGTCTCGACTTAAAGGAGGGAGAGATAGATCAGCCATGATTGAATGGTGGAGTAGACTTGATGGGCTGAATGGCCTAATTCTGCTCCTATCACATGACTTTATGGCCATGTACTCTGGGTGTTTGTGCGTGCTCCTCTCTCACCCTGTGTGTTCTCTTTGACAGAATGACATTGTGGATAATTTCTTCAACGATCCGTACTTTGAGCAGCAGTTACTGGCCAGTCAGTCCAAGCCTCTGTGCCAGCAGGTAAAGGAGTTTGCCATCAGCAGGCCTGTGGACATCCACAGCTGTGTAGGGATAGCAGAGTATGACCGGGCAGTGGTCGGCTGATTATTGTACACCCTGGTGTCCTTGCTGATCACAGTAGAGTCCAGGTCTTGTGTTGACGTCAGCCCATCTGTTACCTGTGTTACCTTGCAGATATTGTGGCTTGGAACATTGTCTCCCCTGTATCCCCCCCTCACCTGTCCCCCTCATCTGTCCCCCCCTCATCTGTCCCCCTCACCTGTCCCCATCACCCCCCACCCGACTCACCTGGCCCCCTCACCTGTCCCCCGTCACCTGTCCCCCGTCACCTGTCCCCGTCACCTGTCCCCCGTCACCTGTCCCCCCTCACCTGTCCCCCCTCACCTGTCCCCCCTCACCTGTCCCCGTCACCTGGTCCCCGTCACCTGTCCCCGTCACCTGGTCCCCGTCACCTGGTCCCCGTCACCTGTCCCCGTCACCTGGTCCCCGTCACCTGTCCCCGTCACCTGGTCCCCGTCACCTGTCCCCGTCACCTGGTCCCCGTCGCCTGTCCCCCTCGCCTGTCCCCCCTCGCCTGTCCCCCCTCACCAGTCCCCCCCACCTGTCCCCCCCACCTGTCCCCCTCACCTGGTCCCCCTCGCCTATCGCCCTCGCCTGTCCCCCTCGCCTGTCCCCCCTCGCCTGTCCCCCCTCGCCTGTCCCCCCTCGCCTGTCCCCCCTCGCCTGTCCCCCCTCGCCAGTCCCCCCTCGCCTGTCCCCGCTCACCAACCCCCACCCCACTCACCTGGCCCCTCACCTGTCCCCCGCTCACCTATCCCCACCACACCCCCTCCTCACCTGGCCCCCTCAACCCCCACCACTCACCTGTCCCCCACTCGCCTGTCTCCCTCAGCGGAATAGACTAGATGCATCAAATGGTCTAATGTTGCTTATCTATCACTAATGACCTTATGACCCTGGAAATGGAGCGTAACTGGGATAATCCTTTATGAAGAGTCAATTCTTTAATTGTAAATACCGACAACGGAACAATTAAAATCTTGCTGGTTGCTGGGAAGAATCTGGAGGTCACGGTTTTCAGGCCCCTGCTAGAGTTTCAGTTTAGTTTATTGTCATTTGTACCGAGGTACAGTGAAAAGCTTTTGTTGCGTGCTAACAAGTGTGCAGAAAGACAACTACTTGTTCTTAGGCCCCCTTCGGTCGTGGCTGACCATGGGTGTCTCCAGGGTGCTATTCCCTATATGGAGGACGCCTGTGGGACTTTGTTTAACGTGGGGAGACTGGTGCACAGGCAGCCACCACACGGTCCTTGGCAGATCTGGGTCAGGATCCAGTGGCACGGAGTCCAAGACAACCTGTGTGGGCACCAACCTGGAAGTTCTGTATCTTCTTCCCGATGGTTGGAGTGAGATGAGATGGGTGAATCCCCAAGAGGGGCTAATGTCTAAAGTTGTTGGTGCTTCAAGTCGGGATTTATCCAGTAATTGGATGAAAGCAACACTCCAACTGTGTGTGACCCACAATATTCAGACTGAGCCAAGCATTGGAACCATCTCATCCACTGCTACCAGTGGGAAGAAAAACTCAGGAGCCTGAGAACTGTGTCAATAGACAATAGGTGCAGGAGTAGGCCCTTCGAGCCGGCTCCGCCATTCCATGTCATCATGGCTGATCATCCTCTCCAGGAGCTTCTTGATCTACACTGAGTGTGGACCTGGCTACAGGCTCGTCCCTCACATCCCACCCGCTCCCCTCCACTGTACAACACCATGTGCTGGAGTAACTCAGCGGGTCAGGCAGCATCCTTCTGTCTGCACCCTATACGTGGAGACTCTTTGCATACTTTATGTATAGTATACAAAACTTTCACAGTGACGTGTCACATTTTATACTAAAGTATCGATGAGGAGATGGGCAGGTGACATTACAGTTCTGGGAAAAATACAAGCCTACCCCAATCAGTCTGAAGAATCAGTCTGTCCACAGATGCTGCTTGACCGGCTGAGTTACTCCAACACTCGGTGTTTTGCTCTAGACTCCAGCGCCTGCAGTCTCTTGCCCCCCACTGTAGAGTTGTTTCTCAAGGTTGTTCTGTTCCTCCCCCTACCCACCCACCCCCCCCCAAAGCTGAACCAGTACAACGTGTTGGAGCGGCCGTCTAGCTCACTGCCGATGAGCGGAAGCAACTTCTACAACCTGGGCTCCAGCCTTCACTTCTCCCAGGCTGCCTTGCTGGGTCTGACCGGGAGCTACGGCAGCCTCCAGGATCCGCTGCCACAGCTGAAACCCAACCAGTTCTACTCCACCTGCACCGGCAACATCCCCAACATCATCCTGACAGGTGAGCAGTCCCAGGTGTGACAGGTGAGGGAGGTGAAGTCTTGGTGGGAGGATGCTCAGGAAGCACAAATTTGCCAAGGACATCCCTTACCACATGCCCTTTCACCCTGACTGAGGTCAGGGGTGTAACATGAATGAACTTGGGGTCGGGACAGCGCAGCTGGTAGAGCTGCTGCCTCACAGCACCAGAGACCCGCATCTTCTTATTGTCTCAGTCTCAGACCCGCAGTACTGGGTGGGTGATTCATGGGGAGGGGGCTGCTGGTAACATTTGCCAAACTCAATCCTCTATCTGTCTCCTTGTAGTTATCTCCTTCTCCTTAACTGTCAAACAGCAGAGGGCAGCAGAGGGGTAAAGTGTAAAGGAGATCTGTGGGGCAAGTCTTTGTATACACAAGATGGTGAATGCCTATCCCTATGCTAGGCTGTAGCTGGGCTTGAGGTAGCTAAGGCTAACTTAAGCTAAGCTAATCTAAAACTAGGCCCAGCTAAACTGAGATCTTCAGGGAGTAAAGTACCATCAGGACAGGACAGGATGAGGGTAGAGGTGTGAATTACCGATGGCCACTTCATTCTGCGCCCGTTACTCCCCAGGTGACTCCCCCCCCAGCCTGTCGAAGGACATCAGCAACGCGCTGGTCGGAGTGACGGACACCACCTTTGACACGGACACCCAGTTCCAACTGGACGATGATCTGAAGATGGAGCCTCTGAGCCTGGACGGCCTGAACATGCTGAGTGACCCTGACCTGGTGCTGACTGACCCCTCCATCGAAGACACTTTCAGGACTGACCGCATGTAACCAGTGTGCCCAGTGCCTAGCGCGACAGGGTGAGAATGTTTCTGGACACTTGATGAGTGAAGAATAACATTTACAGCAGGGCACCGTTGAAGCTCGACTTATTTTTTTAATCATTAAAGCACTAGCCGTTGCTTCCGTTTTGGTTTTTAACTATGTGCATTTATACATCGGTTTAGCTGGGTTACGGTCGATATGTTTTTCCGTGTATGCCGACTGTTGTCACGAGAGAGGCCGGTACGTTAAAGACAGAAAATCCTAGTTCTGTAAATCATTGGTGTAGCTCTACATTGTCCCAGTCCGCTGGTGGGAGTTAATGCTGGGCGAGTCCCGCACACTGCCCGCCGCGTTCCCTCATTCTACCGGGCTCGGCTGGGTCGGGAGTGAATGCCAGAGCCAGCGGGGAGCAGAGAAAGCAGGCAGTGTCCGGGGATAGACTGGGAGGACGGTTTAATCCCTCCTGATCCTGTCCAGTGTTGGCCGCACAGTCTCGCTCACACGGCGCACAGACCCGCCCTTCCCTGACCACCAGAGATCGGCCGGACCTACACAGAGCCGAAGTCCTTTCATTAATCACCGGGAAGCCAGTAATTGAAATAGTGTCGGACCAGGAGGCGGCCACTAGACACTGGGTCTGGGACTGGACACTGGGTCCAAGGGCAGTCACTGGGTCTGAGATACCACTGGCCACTGGGTCTGAGAGATCACTGGACATTGCGTTTGGGGAGAACAGACACTTGGATCAGCGACCGGCCATGTTTATATTGAGGTCAATGGTCAGCCAGTCAGAGGATCGGTATGGTACCAGTGGTCACGCAGCCAGTGGTTGCGGTGCCAGTGGTCAGCCAGTGATCCCAGGGCCAGTGGTCAGCCAGTGGTCACTGGTTCTCTAACAACCCTCTGAGGACGTTGCAGTTTTGCCTCCCAGTGAAATACACACGGATTATCGCAGTAACGAGCTCCAGCCATTATTTTTAATTATGAAATGGAAGGATTTTAAATGATATTACGGGGGGTGTTTTGATCTCCACTGACCAGTGGCATCTTATTCACTCTCCGTTACAATTTGTATAAAATTTATAACTCTTTATTAGCAGAGCAATTCCTCGATTGTATAGGGAGGAATTTAAATAAACTATCAGCGTTACTGATATCGAGATGGTGAAAAAGTATATTTTTAAATGACTATATTGTACAGGTTAATAGATTCTGGATGCCTTAACAGCTGCTTCCTGTTTGTTGAGAGGGAAGGCAGAAGTTTGTACGATGGGCAGCAGCCAAAAGTTTGATTAGAAAGTTTATCTAAATATTTGGGCTTTCTCACAGACCTTGAATGTCCTTGTGTTTGAGATGTGCCAACATGGTGTCGAGTGTAAGGCAGCTCACAGCTGATCACACCTCTTCATCTGGAGTTCTCAATAACTATTTTTTTAAATAAGTGTGGACTCTTGTCTAATTCTATGCGTTTTGTCCAGAGTAAAACCTTCACCCAAATTGGAGCAGGCGGGCGATGTCTTTCTAACAGCCGGGCTCGCTGCCTCTAGTACCTGTTAATTACTTTCTGTAAGATAAGCTGATGATGATCTTGCTTCAAAGTGTATTTTGTCCTGGCACTCTTTGGGACTTGTCTGTCGCCACCTATTACTTTGGGAAGTTAGACACAAAGTGCTGGAGTAACACAGCGGGGGGGGGGGGGGCAGCATCCCTGGAGAGAAGGAATGGGTGACGTTTCTGAAGAAGGGTCTCCACCCGACTCCTTTTCTCCAGAGAAGCTGTCTGACCAGTTGAGTTTCTCCAGCTTTTTGTGCCTCTCTCACACCTCTGGGGAATATGGATAGAGGACGTTTGGGGTCAGGAGACCTTCTACATTGGTGGGATGGATTGTTCACCCTTCACTTCCGGACAAACGTTTGGCAAGGTCGTGTCCTCAGAAACACCAATGTCCTTCGCTGGGGCAGTCACTGTCCACTCAGATAGCACCCACCCCACTTACATGGCACCCACCCACACCCTCACACACACTGAGGGCACCCACACACACACAGAGCACACACGCACACGCACACACGCATGCTGCGGGCACACACCCACACAGAGCACACACACACAGTGCGCGCACGCACACACGCATGCTGCGGTCTGAAGCAGGTGCCTTTGTTCGTAAAATCACAGGGACTTTTTCAAACTATACTGTGGCCTCCATCAAGAGAACACCAAACTTCAACTTCTTCTAACCAATGATATTTACTTTTCCTCTAACCCCTAACACTTACATTAACCATAACCAAGCCACTCTCTCCTCCTCCAAAGTGTTGTGCTGAGAGTTGCATCTGTAGCTTCTAGTAAAGGATTAATCCCAGCCGGGTCAATAGACAATAGGTGCAGGAGTAGGCCATTCGGCCCTTCGAGTCAGCACCGCCATTCAATGTAATCACGGGTTATTGCGTCCTGCATGCGTTTTATCAAACGTTTTCTTACACAATATTTGTTGAAAGTTTTCATCCCAAATTACATCGATTGGGGAATTTCTGCGTCCGTCCTCGATCCCTTTGAGGATAGGATTCTCCCGTAGTGTCCGTACCACTAACTCCAGCAACATGGCAAGGCTTATCCTCACCCGGTGTGGCAGGGATGTCGGGACCCTGTCCAGTCCCACTCTGCCTTGCTCCTATGGGAAGTCCAAACACACTGCCCCTTCAGTCACCGTCCATGTTACACCTTCATAAGATAGACACAAAAAGCCTGAGCAACTCAGCGGCTCAGGCAGCCTCTCTGGAGAGAAGGAATAGGTGACGTTTAGGGTTGAGACGCTTCTTCAGACTGAGAGTGGTTCATAAGTGATAGGAGTAGAATTAGGCCATTCGGTCCATCAAGTCTACTCCGCCATTCAATCATGGCTGCTCTATCTCTCCCTCCTAACCCCATTCTCCTGCCTTCTCCCCATAACCCCTTACACCCGCACTAATCATGAATCTGTCAATCTCCACCTTAAAAATACCCCCAAAATACCAAAAAGCCTCCACAGCTATCTGTGGCAATGAATTCCACAGATTCACCACCCTCTGGCTCAATAAATTCATTCTCATCTCCTTTCTAAAGGTACGCCCTTTTATTCTGACGCAATGGCCTCCAGTCCTAGACTCTCCCACTGGTGGAAACATCCTCCCCACATTCACTCGATCCAGGCCTCCCACTATTCGGAGTTATCTCAGGACAGACTCCATCCGCCAGCCTCCCTGCAAGAGTTAATATTGCCTGGACTCTACTAACAACGGGGCCCCTGTTGAGGCCACACCTGGACCATTGTGCACAGGTCAGGCCTCCTGACACCCAAGGAGGTGGAGTCTATGAAAGCAGAGAGCAGCCAAGGTTCACCAATTTAATTCCAGGGATAGAGAGTCATGGGTCAAACGCAGGCATATGGGACTAGTTCAGATGGGCATCTTGGCCCACGTGGACGGGCGTGCCCGAAGGGCCTGTTTCTGTGCTGTGTGACTCTATGACACAAAGGTGGCTAAGTCTTCAGTCTGGAGTTTAGAAGCGTCAGAATGAGCCGGGTATTTAGACAACTAATATGGACCTTTTGGTCAGCCTTGGTCCCATGAGTGAGCTTGGCAGGAGACATGTGTAGGAAGGAACTGCAGATGCTGGTTTTATCCGAAGATGGACACAAAAGGCTGGGGTAAAACTCAGCGTATAAGGCAGCATCTCTGGAGAGAAGGAATGGGTGACTTTTCAGGTCGAGCCCCTTCTTCAGACCCGAACGTCACCCATTCCTTCTCTCCAGAGATGCTGCCTGTCCCGCTGAGTTACTCCAGATTTTTGTGTCTACCTGCTGCCAGGTGGGAACGAGTGTGTGGTGACTGGGGCAGGATGTGCACTTTGCCACCGATTATGACCATCCCTTCAGTCATTATTTACAAGTTGGGTTGTCAAGATCTCTTCAATTGTCCCCTCTTATCATTGAATTTTATCAATGTTCATTTTTTTTAATTCTTTTAATTTATTCTGACCTCTTGAACTATTAAGACCCAGTCCCCAATTGTGTATTACCACCTGATCCATTTATTTTTTAAAGTACTGCTAATTTTATTAATATTTACAATTAAATATCTGTTCCTGTGCTAACCTTATGAGTTCAGTTATTGTGGTGTACAGTAATATTTAAATAGGATAAGACCATGCGCTGGTGTTATCTTTAGTGAAGTGTCATTTTGCATTCTGTCTTTCAAATAAAATACATTAAATCAAAGAAATCAGTTCATATTTGTTCTCTTTGTGTGCATTATGTAACGCTACAAATGATTAACAGTTCGGTTTAGTTTGTCACGCGTACCGAGGTACAGTGAAAAGCTTTTGCTACGTGCTAACCAGTCAGCAGAAAGGCAATACATGATTACAATCGAGCCTTTCACAGTGTATAGACACACATGATACGGGAATCGCATTTAGTGATTTAGCAAGGTAAATCCAAGGTCCAATCAAATATAGTTTGAGGGTCATCAAAGAGGTAGATCGTAGTTCAGCACTGCTCTCTGGTTGTGGTAGGATGGTTCAGTTGCCTGATAACAGCTGGGAAGAAACTGTCCCTGAATCTGGAGGTGTGCGTTTTCACACTCCTGTACCTTTTTGCCGATGGGAGAAGAGAGAGTGGCCAGGGTATGACTCGTCCTTGATTGCCATGGGAGTGAGATGAGGCAATGCAGTAAACTCTTCTTATAATGGACCGTAGAGGGGGAGGTGATGTCTGTTGTTGCCGATTGTCCACTATAGCCAAGTAGTAGAAACAATGAACAACAGATGCTGGTTAATGGACCAATGGACACAAAGTGCTGGAGTAATTCAGCGGGATCAGGTGGCATCTCTGGAGGACATGGGTTGGTGACGTTTCGGGTCCAGATCCTTCATCAGACACTCGATCTGGAATTGGACATGAATCCAGGTGAGTTGACGGCTGGAGGAGAGTCAAGGATCTGCACAGTCATCAGTTGCAGTCCACAGGTGGCCAGAGTGCAGGTAAGTGGTGATGGTGATGGTGGTGATAGTGGAGATGATGGTAGTGATGGAGACTGGCCAGAGCGATGGCATGGGCCAGGGTGGCATCGGCAGCCAACCTGGTGCTGATGACCGGTAGGTCAGTGTGGTATAACCAACAACCATTATAAAGAGGTCCATAAAACTGGTTACTGTATTGGAAAATGTTAGAACAAATTATTGAAGAATTGTAAACAAATAATTGTGTGGAATCAAAACACAGAGTGCTGGAGGAACGCAGCAGGTCAGGCGGCATCTGTGGAGAATGCAGACAGGTACAAAGTGCTGGAGGAACGCAGCAGGTCAGGCGGCATCTGTGGAGAATGCAGACAGGTACAAAGTGCTGGAGGAACGCAGCAGGTCAGGCGGCATCTGTGGAGAATGCAGACAGGTACAAAGTGCTGGAGGAACTCAGCGGGTCAGGCGGCATCTGTGGAGGGAATGGACAGACAACATTTCAGGCCATGACCCTTCTTCAGACTGATGGGAGTAGGGAGGGGGAAGCTGGAAGAGAGATAGACGGGGCAAAGCCTGGCAAAGGATAGGTGGGTGCAGCTGAGCGAGAAGAAAAGGGTGATTTTCAGGTCAGTTAAATTTATTGTCCCGTGTACCGAGGTACAGTGAAAAGCTTTTGTTACGTGCTAACCAGTCAGCAGAAAGACCATACATGATTACAATCGATCCTTTTAATGTACAGATACATGAGAAGGGAATAACGTTTAGAGCAAGATAAAGCCAGCAAAGTCCGATCAAAGATAGTCTGAGAGTCACCAATGAGGTAGATAGTAGTTCAGCACTGCTCTCTAGTTGTGGTAGGATGATTCAGTTGCCTGATAACAGCTGGGAAGAAACTCCCTGAATCTGGAGGTGTGCGTTTTCACACTTATGTACCTTTTGCCCGATGGGAGAGGGGAGAAGAGGGAGTGGCCAGGGTGCGACTCGTCCTTGATGATGCTGCTGGCCTTGCCGAGGCAGCGTGAGGTATAAATGGAGTCGATGGAAGGGAGGTTGGGTTGCCACAATTTGCTGCAATTTCTTGTGGTCTTGGATGGAGCTGTTCCCAAACCAAGCTGTGATGCATCCCGATAAAATGTTTTCTATGGCGCATCTGTAGATGTTGGTGAGAGTTGGCGGGGACATGCCGAACTTCCTACGCCTCCTAAGGAAGTAGAGACAATGGATGGTGAGGAAAGTGCTTCAGTCTGCCCTTCCTCAACACCACAGAATGAAGACTACCTCTCAGTGAGATCTCAGCCATTGGCGCAGTTCCTGAATAGATTCAAGATTCAAGAGATTCAAGAGAGTTTATTGTCGTGTGTCCCAGATAGGACAATGAAATCCTTGCTTTGCTTCAGCACAACAGAACACAGTAGGCATGACTACTCCTTCCTAACCCCATTCTCCTGCCTTCTCCACATAACCAAATGTGTGAAGGAAGGAACTGCAGATGCTGGTTTTACACCGAGAATGGACACCAAGTGCTGGAGTAACTCGGGCAGCACCTGTGGAGAGACGGGATGGGTGACATTGTGGTGGAGATGCTGCCCCTCACTGGGTGGGGGGGAGAGGGGGGCTCTCGGACAACCACCACTCGGCCAATCGGGGGCGGGCGTTCCAGGGGTATATAAGGGACGGCGGGCAGTGGGCGGAGAGGAAGAGAGCGGGCGGTGGACGGAGCGAGGAGCGGGCAGTGGACGGAGCGAGGAGTGGACGGAGCGGGCGGGCAGTGGACGGAGCGGCGGTGGTCATCCTGGGGCATTGAGCCGTCTGCTGTATCCGCGGGTCACCCTCACCCTCCCACCCCCTCCGCCCTCACTAACCCCTCACTAACCCCAGCCCCACCTTTAGAGCCCCCCCCCCTCACATTCTTAACCCGACCCGCAGCCCCAGTCAGGGCTCTTCCAAGAGCCACTACAAAGGTCTACAACCTGGTGTCGAGGCGGGCGGGCGGGCGGCGATGGTTCCCGGGCCGCTGGTCAGCGGGCGGGCGGCCAGAGCCAGAGTCCCGCCGCCTCCCTCACCCTCGGCCCGACAAAGGTTCTTCTAAGAGCCGCTGGAAAGAGCTACAACCTCGGGCGGTCTCCGGTGGGTCAACTGGTGCGGACCAAGCGCGGGAGAAGCTCCGGCCAGCGGCCGTTGACCAATACTGTCCAGGCGGGAACGGACTGACCACACCGCGGGGCAGCGAGCTTCATCCGGCGGGGTCTGAGGCCACCGACCCTTGTCCGTTCAAGATCAGTGCGAGCTTCGCCCGGCCGGGCTCTGGACACTGACCCATGTCCGTCCAACGCAGACCATCCCGAATGGACTAACGTCGTGGTCAAAGTCCCGCCGCCTCCACCCCTCCCTCACTCTCGGCCCGGACAAAGGCTCTTGCAAGAGCCGCTGGAAAGAGCTACAACCTGGGCCAGTCTCGGTCCCCTGGGCCGGGGGTTTGACCTGGTGCGGGCCAGGCGCGGGTAGACCATGGGTGATGTTCTGGGCAACTGTCCGGGGAATGAAGACCGATCGCCGCCCCGCACCTGGGTCAGTCTCTGTGCGAGAGCCGGCGCCACCAGAAGCCACAGAGACGTCGCTGCACAAACCACCCCCACCCAGTCTGGGAGTTAGACACCAAATGCTGAAGAAACTCAACGGCTGAGGCAACATTTACAGGCTAGATGCAGGAAGATTGTTACCGATGTTGGGGAAGTCCAGAACAAGGGGTCACAGTTTAAGGATAAAGGGGGAGACTTTTAGGACCGAGATGAGGAAAATATTTTTCACACAGAGAGTGGTGAATCTGTGGAATTCTCTGCCACAGAAGGTAGCTGAAGCCAGTTCATTGGCTATATTTAAGAGGGAGTTAGATGTGGCTAAAGGGATCAGGGGTATGGAGAGAAGGCAGGTACGGGACACTGAGTTGGATGATCAGCCATATTGAATGGTGGTGCAGGTTCGAAGGGCCGAATGGCCTGCTCCTGCACCTATTGTCTATGTTTCTATGAGACGTTTTGGGTCAAGTCAAGTCACTTTTATTTCTATAGCACATTCACAAAACAACTCTCGTTGGCCAAAGTGCTTAACATTGGTGGAGGTACTAACGTTATACAACAGTGGTTCATAGATTAATTACATGCATAAATGTGATTTATGTCAAGACCATTCCCATTCCTTCTCTCCATAGATGTTGCCTCACCCACTGGGTTTCTCCAGTATTTTGTGTCCACCATCGATTTTATCCAGCATCTGCTGTTCTTTCTCACGCACCCAGCGTGGGAGAGATCGCTCGGGACAGTCCCGTGTTACCGGTCTCAGCGTCGAGCGAGCTGAACCCGGCCGGGCTCGGAGACACCCTGTCCAAAACTGTGCAGGAAGGAACTGCAGATGCTGGTTTAAACCAAATATAGATACAAAAAGCTGGAGTAACTCAGTGGGACAGGCAGCATCTCTGGAGAGATGGAATGGGTGACGTTTCGGGTCGAGACGGAGTCTGTCTGAAGAAGGGTCTCGACTGTCAAAACCTTCCATCTGTTCCTCCTCCGTGCTGAGTGCCACAAACCCAACAAAGGCTCTTTCAAGAGTCACTGAAGACCGACAACCTTGTAACGGTGAAGACCGGACCTTGTCCGCATGGCGTGAGGATTGGTGCGGACCAAGTGGACCAGAGTTGCTGGCCTGGGACCAACAAAGGCTCTTCCAAGAGCCACCGAGCAGAGCTCCAACCTCTGACACAGTTTGGGTTTCTTGGCGATTCCCAACATTTATTTACTTGCGCCACAGAAAGAGCAGTGACCTCTAGATGAACACCACCACTCAGTCCACCTGGACCTACCTGATCTCCCGGTTGCCAAACACTTTAATTCTCCTTCCGCTTCCCACACTGACCTTTCTGTCATTGGCCTCCATTGTCCGAGTGAGGCCAAGGGCAAATTGGAGGAACAGCATCTCATATTTCTCTTGGGTAGCTTACAGAACAGAAGTATGATAGTGATTTATCTAACTTCAAACCGCTGTTTGATTAGGTTAGGGATAGGGACAGAGAGGGCCCACATGTTAAAATGCTAAATTGGGGTAAGGCCAACTTTGAGGGTATGAGTGAAGTTCTTACTCAAGTTGATTGGGGCAGGTTATTTGAGGGGAAAGGACCATCAGCCAAGTGGGATGTTTTTAAAAGTGTGCCGACAAACGTCCTCGTTAGAGTGAAGGGCAAGGCAGGCAAACGTAAGGAAGCTTGGCTGACAGGGAAATTGAGGCAATCCGTGGATTGTCACCTTGTCTTGGTGGGGAAGCTTGTGTGGTCCTGAGAGTGATGCCATCTGGAGCTATGTCCTGGTAGGGCCGCCCATGGCAGTAAGGTTGAGGGTGAGGTCTCCGATAAAAAGCATTCCAACCAAGACCTCAACGTGGAACAGGCGGATGACGATGGCTGACCTTAGTGGAGCATCACAACGGCTGGGAAGGCGGGTGAACGCTGCAGCAGAAAAGGGTCCCTGGTCATCTTGGACTCCGTGCCACTGGATCCTGACACAGATCTGCCAAGGACCGTGGGGTGGCTGTCTGTGCACCAGTCTCCCCACGTTAAACAAAGTCACGCACAGGCGTCCTCCATCTAGGGAATAGCACCCTGGAGACACCCATGGTCATCCATGACCGAAGGGGGCCTAAGAAGGTCTAGAATAAGAAGGATGCATGGGACAGGTAGAGACAACTGCGATCAACTGCATCCCTGAAGGAGATTGGGGAAATAAAGAGTAAACTAAAAAAGGAAATCAGAAGGGCAAAAAGGGGCCAGGTGACAGCTCTGGCAGATAGCATTAAGGACAATCCCAAGAGATTTTATAAATACATGAAGGGAAACTAGAGAGAGTGGGACCCCTCAGGAATTAAAGCGGTCACCTCTGTGTGGAGCCACAGGAGATGGGCAAGGTCTTCAATTAATAATTCTCTGTATTTACCGAGGATAAAGGCAGTAGGACGGAGGAACTTGGGGCAGTCAATGGAAGTGTCTTGAGAGCAGTCAACGTTATGGTTGAAGAGGAGCTGGAAGGTACTATCGTGTATGAAGTAGACAAGTCTCCAGGGCCTGATCAGATATATCCAAGGATATTATGGGGAAACCAGAGAGGAAATTGTGGGAGCCCAAGTTGAAATTTATGAGTTGTCTTTAAATACAGGAGAGGTGCCGGAAGACTGGAGGGTGGCAAATGTGCCTCTTTTCAAGAAGGGCTACAGAAAAAATGCTGGGAACTATAGGCCGGTGAGCATAACATCTGTAGTTGGAAAGTTATCAGAGAGTATTCTGAGGGATAGGATATATATGTATTTAGATGGACATGGGCTGATTAGGGATAATCAGTACGGCTTTGTACATGGGAGGTTATGTCTCACAAATCTGATTGATTTTCTTGAAGACGTGACCAGGCAGGTGGATGAGGGCAGAGCTGTAGATGTTATTTATGGAGTTCAGTAAAGCATTTGACAAAGTTCCACGTGGTAGGCTGCTCTGGAAGGTTAGATCGCACGGGATCCAAGAAGAGATAGTTGAATGGATATAACATTGGCTTATTGGTGGGAAGCAGAGGGTGATGGTGGAACTCTACTTCCTGAGAAGATTACTGAGATTCAGCATGTCTAAGAGGATTCTCCTAAACTTCTACAGGTGCACAGTAGAGAGCATTCTGACTGGTTGCATCGTGGCCTGGTTCGGCAACTTGAACATCCAGGAGCGAAAAAGACTACAAAAAGTTGCGACCACTGCCCAGTCCATCACCAGCTTTGACCTCCCCACCGTCGAAGGGATCTATCGTAGTCGCTGCCTCAAAAAGACAGCCAAAATCATCAAGGGCCCCCACCATCCGGGCCACACACTCATCTCTCCACTGCCATCAGGAAGAAGGTACAGGAGCTGAAGTCTGTAACGTTCAGGTTCAGGAACAGCTTCTTCCCCACAACCATCAGGCTATTAAAGACAAAGAATAAGCTATGAGCTCTGAACTGCAAAAGACTATTATTATTTGTTATTTGCACTATATTTGTTATTTATTGAACTTTTTCTTTTTCCCCCCCATTATATACAATGTGTACATATTCACATATTCTGTTATGCTGCAGCAAGTCCTGGACATATGACACTAAAACACTCTTGACTCTTGAAGGTTGCTTCTCGGACTGGAGGCCTGTGCCTAGTGGTGTGCCGCAGGGTTCGGTGCTGGGCCCATTACCGTTTGTCATCTATATCAATGATTCAGATGAGAACATACATGGTAAGATTAGCAAGTTTGTGATGATACAATAGTGGGTGGTTCAGCAGATAGTGAAGATCGTTGTGAAAAATAGCAGCAGGATCTTGATCGATTGGCCAGATGTACTATTAAATATTTGATGGAATTTAATACAGAGAAATGTGAGGTGTTGCATTTTAGGAATTACATAGTGGAAGGTATCAATATCAATATCAGTTTTATTCGTCACATAAAGTGCAAAAATGAATTTGCCAGCAGCGGTACAATGAAAAAAAGAACACACAAAAACACAATAAAAATTTAACACACACATCCGCCACACCTGTGGTGGAAGGCACAAAAATTTGGCGTCCTCCTCCATTTTCTCCATTGTAGGGCTCTGAGGAGTGTTGTAGGGGTGGAAGATTGCAACCTTCACGTGGTCCGCCCTGTTTCGACTAATGCAATCAACTCGACGTGCACAAACGGAAGATCAAATAGAACAAGTTGTCCAACAACTTTAGGCTGTGCACGCCACACGAACGAAGAAGAAGAAGGAGTGTTGTAGAGCAGAGGGATCTAGGAGTGTGGCTCCATGAGATTGAGTCGCAGATAGATAAGATGGCCAAAAAGGGTTTTGGCAAATTGGCCTTCATCAGTCAGAGTATTGAGTATAGAAGTTGGGAGGTCATGTTGCAGTTGTATAAACGTTGGTGAGGCTGTATTTAGAGTATTGTGTTCAGTTCTGAGCACCATGTTACTGCTGTCTTCCCAACCCATTGTTCAAGCGCTTTTGATTGCAACATGCGCCTTAATTTAGTTCAACAAAGAAACTGACAAGTTGCTAAAGAATGTTGCGAAAGATATCAAGCTGGAAAGGGTACAGAGAAGATTTACGAGGATGTTGCCAGGATTAGAGGGTCTGAGCTATAGGCAGAGGTTGAGTAGGCTGGGACTATTCCTTGGAGCGCGGGAGGATGAGGGGTGATCTTATAGAGGTGTATAAAACCATGAGAGGAATAGATCAGGTAGATGCACCGAGTCTCTTACCAGAGTAGGGGAATCGAGGACCAGTGTACATAGGTTTAAGGGGAAAAGATTTAATAGGAATCTGAGGGGTAACCTTTTCACGCAAATGTTGGTGGGTGTATGGAACAAGTTGAGGCTGGGACTATCCCAACGTTTAAGAAATAGTTAGACAGCTACATGGATAGGACAGGTTTGGAGGATATGGACAAATCGTGGGCAGGTGGGACTAGTGTAGCTGGGGCATGTTGGGCCGGTGTGGGCAAGTTGGGCTGCACACCAAAGATAGACACACACTGGAGTAACTAACTCATCGGAAACATCGCCTCTACCCCAACTTGCCCGCCCACACAGTGGGGCGCTCCCTCACCGCCCCGCCCACAGTGGGGCGCTCCCTCACCGCCCCGCCCACAGTGGGGCGCTCCCTCACCGCCCCGCCCACAGTGGGGCGCTCCCTCACACAGTGGGGCGCTCCCTCACTACAGTGCCCGGCCCCGCCCACAGTGGGGCGGCGCCCACAGTCCCTCACTAGGCCTCGCCCACAGTGCGGCGCTCCCTCACCAGGCCCCGCCCACAGTGCGGCGCTCCCTCACTAGGCCCCGCCCACAGTGGGGCGCTCCCTCACCAGGCCCCGCCCACAGTGGGGCGCTCCCTCACCAGGCCCCGCCCACAGTGGGGCGCTCCCTCACCAGCCCCGCCCACAGTGGGGCGCTCCCTCACCAGGCCCCGCCCACAGTGGGGCGCTCCCTCACCAGGCCCCGCCCACAGTGGGGCGCTCCCTCACCAGGCCCCGCCCACAGTGCGGCGCTCCCTCACCAGGCCCCGCCCACAGTGCGGCGCTCCCTCACCAGGCCCCGCCCACAGTGCGGCGCTCCCTCACCAGGCCCCGCCCACAGTGCGGCGCTCCCTCACCAGGCCCCGCCCACAGTGCGACGCTCCCTCACCAGGCCCCGCCCACAGTGCGGCGCTCCCTCACCAGGCCGCCCACAGCGGCGCTCCCTCACCAGGCCGCCCACAGTGCGGCGCTCCCTCACCAGGCCCCGCCCACAGTGGGGCGCTCCCTCACCAGGCCCCGCCCACAGTGGGGCGCTCCCTCACCAGGCCCCGCCCACAGTGGGGCGCTCCCTCACAGGCCCCGCCCACAGTGCGGCGCTCCCTCCAAGGCAGCCTCAGCCTGCCTCAGCCCGTACGCGAGGTCCAGGCTCGCGGCCTAGCGGCGGCCGCAGGATCCCCGGCCTGGGAGTCGGGACCCGCCGGGCGGCGGCGCCGCGGTCTCGGCCGCTCCTTGCGCCCCGGGGGGGGGGGGGGGGGGTCGGCTTCAGCGACCTTGCTGCGTCTGTCGTGGGATTATAAACATATTATATATGTGTGTGTGTGTGTGTGTGTGAAGATACACACTAAACGCTGCAGTAACAGCGGGACGGGCAGCATCTCTGGAGAGAAGGGTGCGGAGCTGCCCGTCCCGCTGTTACTCCAGCATCTTGTGTCTCATCTTCAGTGTAAACCAGCATCTGCAGTTCCTTACTACACATTAATATCCACTGACTTGGCCTCAGCAGCCTTCTGTGGCAAAGAATCCCACAGATTCACCACCCTCTGACTATATATATATATATATATATATACACATGCGTGTGTGTGTGTGTGTATATATATGTGTGTGTACATATGTGTGTGTATATATGTGTGTGTATATATGTGTGTGTGTGTGTGTGTATATGTGTGTGTGTGTTGTATATGTGTGTGTATGTGTGTGTGGGTACATGTGTGTGTGTGTGTGTGTATATATATGTGTGTGTACATATGTGTGTGTATATATGTGTGTGTATGTGTGTGTACATATGTGTGTGTGTATGTGTATATGTATGTGTGTGTGTACATATGTGTGTGTATGTGTGTGTGTACATATGTGTGTATGTGTGTGTGTCTATACATATGTGTGTGTACATATGTGTGTGTACATATGTGTGTGTATATGTGTGTGTGTGTGTGTGTATATGTGTGTGTGTGTATATGTGTGTGTGTGTGTATCTTGTGTGAGTATGTGTATATCTTGTGTGAGTATGTGTGTATATATGTGTGTGTCTGTATGTGTGTGTGTGTGTGTGTGTGTGGTTCCACCAAGATGCAGCACAGAATGCCACAGGAGATCCTTCTGAAGAAAGGTCTTGATCCAAAACATCACCCATTCCTTCTCTCCAGAGACACTGCCTGTCCCGCTGAATTACTCCAGCTTTTTGTGTCTTTCATCAGTTTAAACCAGCATCTGCAGTTCCTTCAAACATAGGAGATCCTTCTTCCCTGTGGCTATCAAACTGTATAACTACTCCCGCTTCTGTCGTGGGGTAGACTCCCCCTCACCCCTCACCTGCACATCCCAAATCCTGGACTTTCCACTCGTCAGTTTAATATCACTTTTCGATACGATATGATAAAAACTTTATTCATCCCTGGAGGGAAATTGGTCTGCTGACAGTCACAACACACAAGGTACACGAAAACTTGAAATTAAAAGTGAAAAAAGAAATAGACATGTACAAGATTTCATGTATCTTGTTGTCTTTTATGGCTAGGTAGAACAATTTCCCTCCTGGGATAAATAAAGTTCTATCAATACCGTATGATGTGTATGTATTTGTGTGTGTATATATGTGTGTGTGTGTGTGTGTTTATATATGAACTTGGACTAAACTTTATTTTCACGTTTATTATATTGTTTACAGTATGTTTACATATTGTGTTGTGCTGCTGCAAGTAAGAATGTCATTGTTCTATCTGGAACACATGACAATAAAACACTCTTGACTCGCTTGACTCTTGATCCTGCTGTGTACAAAAAAACACATCTCATCCCAATAATGACCCGGCTTCAATTAAATCAGTGATCGGGCTTCACGCAGTCATTAAACTTCCCGGGGACCTGTACAATACTCCCACAGCCTCTCACCGCCCCTTCGGCTGTTTGCAGCCCCAATTCCCTCCGACATTCTCTCCCCTCCTGAGCCAGTCTAGGTCAGGAGTACTGAAGCTCTGCGTCCCTTCTAGAATGGGTGCTACAGTGATAAACAATAGTTAGACTCACACAGCACTGAAATAGGCCTTTCGGCCCAACTTGCCCATGCCAACCAAGACCCCAACTAATCTAGTCCCATTTGCTCATGTTTGGCCCAAATCCCTGCAGATCTATAGATCTAGGAAAATAATTTCAAGTCTACCCCTCCATTAAATCACGCTGCTCTATCTTTCCCCCTTTCCTTCTATCTTTCCCCCTTTCCTATCCATGAACAGAACACCTACGTGCTGGGGTAACTCAGTCGGTCAGGCAATATCTATGCACAGCAAGGATAGAGTGAATTTTCAGGTCAGGACTCTTCAGATTCATGTCCTCCAGAGATGGTGTCTGACCAGCTGAGTTATTCCAGCACTTTGTTTTTTTTTCTAAAGCAGCACCTGCAATTCATTGTATCTCTCCTATCCATGTACCTGTCGAAGTGTCTTTTAAATGTTGTTATTGTACGTGCCACAACTACTTCCTCTGACTGACAGGAGCAGAATTTTAGGCCATTCGGCCCATCAAGTCTACTCTGCCATTCAATCATGGCTGATCTGTTTTTCCCTCTCAACCCCATTCTGCTGCCTTCTCCCCGTAACCCCTGACACCCTAACTCTTATACCCACCACCCTCTGTGTGAAATAAGTTACTCCTCGGATTACGATTAAAATGTTCCCCTCTCACCGTAACACAGGCAGCTTCCTTCCACTGGGAAAGAACAATGGAGGAGCTGGTATGGGGGGGGTGGGAGAATAAAGGGGGCGCTGGCGTGGGGGTACTTTGTAACGTTGTCAGTGCCTTTTATGGGCGACTATTTGCATACCTTCAGTGGATAATTTTAAGGCAGAGATGGATAAATTCTTGATTAGTACGGGTGTCAGAAGATATGGGGAGACGGCAGGAGAATGGGGTTAGAAGGGAGAGATAGATCAGTAATTGAATTGAGTAGACTTGATGGGCCAAATGGCCTAATTCTACTCCTGTTCCTTAAGGTCATAAGGAACAGGGGTAGAATTAGGCCATTCGGCCCATCGAGGTTATGCAAGCAAAGAATTTCCCGGTGACTTGTCACATGTCACAATAAAGTATTAATTCATTAATTCATTCATTCTTTGCTCAGGTGAGGTGTCTATGGAAAAAGTGAAGGTGAAGCGCTATGTGTCGGGTAAGCGGCCGGACTATGCACCGATGGAATCCTCGGACGAGGAGGAGGAGGACTTCCAGTTTGTGAAGAAGCCGAAGGATCCAGAAGCGGAGCCTGAGGTGAAGGAGGAACTGGCCAACGACCCGCGTCTCAAACGCCTCCAGAACCGACTGTCCGAGGACGTTGAAGAAAGGTGAGAGAACCTCTACTCCTCGCCTCACCTGAGCTGGGGACGTGTAGTCTTCAGGGCAGATGCAGCGCCCGCCCTCCACTGGAGCTTCTTACTGACTGACTGTAGGTTTATAAACCCCCTCAGGTCAGCGTTCCTGTTTCCCCATTGCAAATACTGTATTAAGCCGGAACAGAGATGAGGAGAACATTTTTCCACCCAGAGAGTTGTGAATCTGTGGAATTCTTTGCCACGGAAGGCGGTGGAGGCCAATTCACTGGATGAATTCATGAGAGAGTTAGATGTAGCTCTTGGGCTTACGGAATCAAGGGATATGGGGAGGAAGCAGGAACAGTCCTAATTTTGGATGATCAGCCATGATCATATTGAATGGGCCGAAGGGCCTGTTTCCATGCTATAGCTCTAAACTAAACGCTATGTCCCACAGCACTATCCCCAGAAGAGAAATGAAGGAATCACTGATGTTCAATTTAATATTGTGTAGGAAGGAACTGCAGATGCTGGTTTAAACCGAGATAGACACAAAAAGCTGGAGTAACTCAGCGGGACAGGCAGAATCTCTGGAGAGAAGGAATGGGTGACGTTTCGGGTGGAGACCCTTCTTCAGACTGATTAGGGATGTGGGAAATGAGAGATATAGACGATGATGTCGGGAGATAAAGAACAATGAATGAAAAATATGCAAAAAATTATTGATGATAAAGGAAACAGGCCATTGTTAGCTGTTTGTTGGGTGAAAACGAGAAGCTGGCGCGACTTGCGATAGAGAGAGATGGAATGCCGGGGTTACTTGAAGTTAGATAAATCAATATTCATACCACTGGGGTGTAAGCTGCCCAAATAAAATATGAGATGCTGTTCGCCTCACTCTGACAATGGAGGAGGCCTAGGACAGAATGGTCAGTGTGGGAATGGGACAGGGAATTAAAGTGTCCGTCAACCGGGAGATCAATTTAATGTTTGTGCTGAGCCCAATCTGAGGGCAGTTTGGTTCCCGCTGCTACCCCGAGCGTTTCTGAAGCAGCCGTTGTTGACGTTTTCCTTTGTACTTCCTGTAGGCTGGCTCGCCACCGGATGATCGTGGAACCGGAGGTGGTGGTGGAGGCAGAGTCTGAGGATGAGGCCGAGGCCTGGCAGGTGGAACGGGAGGACAGCAGTGAGGAGGAGGAGGAGGAGGTGGATGATGAGGTGAGTACAAACCCTGTGGGCTGGCAGTGAGCACCTGTCGGGGCCTTTCACCCCAGTGACTGAGGAGCTCCAGCAATGAATGGGTTAACCTATGGTGAGCATTTGTCGGCACTGGGCCTGTACTCGCTGGAGTTTAGAAGAATGAGGGGGGGACCTCATTGAAACATACAGAATAGTGAAAGGCTTGGTTAGAGTGGATGTGGAGAGGATGTTTCCACTAGTGGAAGACCAATAGGTCAACAGTGCGGCCCTAGGACAGGGCTGCTGTTCATCGACTTCAGAACACTGTCCCCGCTAGGATCAGCGGTCTTGGCATCTCCGCTTCCCTCTCAATTGGACACTGGATTTCCTCACTAACAGACCCCAGTCAGGATCAGAACACTGGCGTGCCAGGCTGTGTGCTCAGTCCTCCCTCTAACTCTCTCTTCACCATGACTGCATCCCTAAGTTTAGCTCCAACGCCATCATAAAATTTGCCGACGGACACCACGGTGGTAGGACTGATCAGCGATCCAGGGGAGGAGGGTTAAAGACGAACTTCAGGATTTCTCCAACTACAAATCCTCGGGGTACACATCTCGTCTGTCCTGGTCCCTCAGAAAAAGGCGCAGCAGCGCCTTTATTTCCTGAGGGGCTTGTCCCCCAGATCCTGACCAACTTCTACCGTGTACCATCGAAAGCATCCTGACCACCTTTTACGCAGCAGTTGCACCGTAGCAGACAGGAAGGCACTACAACGGGTGGTGAGCCCAGTACATCATGGATGCCCTCCACCGAAAACGGTGTCTGAGACGGGCTGGGATCATCAAGGACCCCTTTTGTTTGCCCTCCTACCATCGCGGTACAGGAGAGGTCCCGCAGCAGGATGAGGATAGCTTCTGCATGCTGAACTCGGAGTCCCGCCGATAGATTCCCACATCTGTATTTATTTGTCTGTATTTATCTAAACATTGCTATCACTACGTACTGACACTAAACTGCATTTCGTTGTACCCATACTTGTATCTGTGCAATGAGAATTGAATTGAATTGAAGGAGGACTAGAGGTCACAGCCTCAGAATTAAAGGACATTCCTTTAGGAAGATGAAGAGGAATTTCTGTAGTCAGAGGGTGGTGAATCTGTGGAATTCTTTGCCACAGAAGGCTGTGGAGGCCAAGTCAGTGGATATTTTTACGGCAGAGATAGATAGATTCTGGATTAGTACAGGTGTGAGAGATCCATGATTGAATGGCGGAGAAGAGTGGATGGGCCCAATAGCCTAATTCTGCTGCCTATCACATGATCTGGTGAACTCAAGAAACTGATCATGGTTTGTTAGTTTAGTTTATTGTCACGTGTACCCAGGTACAGTGAAAAGCTTTTGTTGCGTACTAACCAGCCAGTGGAAAGACTAAACATCATTACAATCGAGACATTTACAGTGTACAGACACATGATAAGGGAATATCGTTTAGTGCAAAATAAAGCCAGCAAAGTCCGATCAAGGATAGTCCGTGTTTAAGAAAGAGCTGCAGATGCTGGAAAAATCGAAGGTAGACAAAAATGCTGGAGAAACTCAGCGGGTGAGGCAGCATCTATGGAGCGATGGAATAGACCGTAGGTCACCAATGAGGTAGTTAGTAGTTCAGCACTGCTTTCTGGTTGTGATGGATGGTTCAGTTGCCTGATAACAGCTGGGAAGAAACTGTCCCTGATAACAAACTCATCGCCCCCCCCCCCCCCCCTTCCTATCATGGACAGGAAATCGAGCGTCGGCGGGCCATGATGAGGCAGCGTGCGCAGGAGAGGGAGAACGAGGAGCTGGAAGTGCTGGAGCTGGAGGACGAGGGGCGGTCTGGCGAAGAGTCTGAGGAGGAGTCCGAGTACGAGGAGTACACTGACAGCGAGGATGAGACGGAGCCCAGGCTCAAGCCCGTCTTCATCAGAAGGTACGGTCGCACCTGTCCACAGCCTTCCCCCTTGACCACGGTTCACAGCACCCCATAAACAGCCTGGAGGTTGCTGCTGCTGCTGCTGTCGGGCAACCACGCCAGCCTGTTGTCAGGAATGGTCCACGGTTTCTGTATGTGTAAGAAGGACCTGCAGATGCTGGTTTAAATCGAAGATAGACACAAAAAGCTGGAGTAACTCAGCGGGACAGGCAGCATCTCTGGAGAGAAGGAATGGGTGATGTTTCGGGTCCCCCGACCGGAAACCTCATCCATTCCTTCTCTCCAGAGATGCTGCCTGTCCCACTGAGTTACTCCAGCTTTTTGTGTCTATGAATGTTTTCTGTGCTGTCAGGTGTACCAGTTACAGTGAGATACATTGTCTGCAGACAGCTTCAGCCAGACTCTCCCCGTACATGAACACAATCCCGTACAGGACAGCCCACTGAGTCCATGTGGAAGAGGTGCCATGTTGCTGGTGTTTCCCAGTTCCAGCCACAGCTGGCCACAAAGGCCCGTCGCAGCCATCACCTCCATTCCGGTGGTCCTGCGATCCGATGATGGCGGGGACAACAGACCCGAGTGCGTAACGTATATTTTTATTTACTCGTTTGTTCCGCACGCCATGCGCGCCGAGCACTGCGTGTCGTGTGCTGCCGTGTGTGCCACGCGAGCCGTGTGTGTGCGTTTGCCGCAGCGGGGTGTGACGGGCTGTGTGCCGCCCGCAGAAAGGACCGGGTGACAGTGCAGGAGCGGGAGGCGGAGACTGTGAAGCAGAAGGAGCTGGAACAGGAGGCCAAGCGGCTGAGTGAGGAGCAGCGCAAATACACACTGAAGGTGAGGTGCACACACACACACGCATACACACACTCGCACACACACACACTGGGCTCACACACACACGTACGCTCACACACACACACACGTACGCTCACACACACATATGCACACACACACTGGGCTCACACACGCACACACACACTGGGCTCACACACGCACACACACATATGCACACACACACATATGCACACACACACTGGGCTCTCACACACGCGCTCACACACACACTCACGCACAATCACACACACTCGCGCGCGCACTCACACACTGGGTTCACACACACTCACATGCACTCGCACGCACACTCGCGCACACTCACACACACACGCTCACACTCACACTCACTCTCTCTCTCTCTCTCTGGGGAGAGGAACCGTTCATCTCTCAGCTCGCTGATCCCACGGATTTCCAACAGCTGGATTTCTGCTTACTGGGACAGCTGGGGGAGCGGTGGCGCAGGGGGCAATGGGGAGCGGTGGCTCAGGGGGCAATGGGGGAGAGGGTGGTGCGGGGGGGGGGGGGGGAGTGGGCGGTGGTGGTGGTCCTGTGGAGCGGTGCATTTACCAGGGCCGGTGGCCGCTGGCGTTGTACAGATCGTGGAGGAGGAGGCGCGGCGGGAGGTTGAAGAGTCACGGAGAACGCTGTCCGCCCTCGATGCCCTCAACACCGACGATGAGAACGATGAGGAGGAGTACGAGTCGTGGAAAGTGCGGGAACTGAAACGCATCAAACGGGACCGCGAGGAGCGAGAGTCGTGAGTACCGTCCCCGTCCCCCGTCCCCCCCACCGGCCTGCGGGGCAGACACGTACCTCGGGCAGAAGCAAGTCTACAACCAGACAGCCACACCTCCCCCCCGCCCCCCGACAGATACTAAAACATACAGCTAATCTGTGTGGACTTTCTCTATTCATCTCATTGTCCAAAACACTGCCTGTTCGAGTCTGGCTGTAAATTTGACCTGAGTATAAGGGACTTTCCCCCCCTCTAACTGGCACGGGAACATCGCGGTAGAGTTGCGGCCTCACAGCGCCGGAGACCCGGTTTCAATCCTGACTACGGGTGCTGTCTGTGCAGAGATGGTACGCTCTCCCCCTAACCACGTGGGTTTTCTTCGGAAGCTCCGGTTTCCTCCCATGCTCTCACACTCCAAATATGTACGGTTTGTGGGTTAATTGGCTTCTGTAAATTGTTTCTAGTGTGGAGGATAGAGCAAGTTTGGTCGGCACAGACTCGCTGGGCTGCAGGGTCTGTTTCCACCCTGTATCTCCAAACTAAACTATAAACCTGTGTAGGAAGAGTTTAATAAGGAGAAAGGTTTGGAGGGAATGGGATGAATACAGGCAGGTGGGGTGAGGCTAATGGGTATGGGCAAGACGGGCTGAAGGGTCCTGTGTCAGTGCTGTGTAGCTCTGTGTGTGGTGCTCTGTGACTGTGGGTGTGTGTGTGTGTGTGGGTGGGGTGGGGGGGGCTGTGTGTGTGTGTGTGGGGAGCGTGTGTGTGTGGAGGGGCTGTGTGTGTGTGGGGGCTGTGTGTGTGTGGGGGCTGTGTGTGTGTGGTGCTGTGTGTGTGGGGGCTGTGTGGGGGCTGCTGTGTATGTGCAGGGGGCTCTGTGTGTGTACTGTGGTATGGTGTGGGTGAGGGGTGTTTTCTCACCGAGTTCTCTGCCTGTCTGCAGCATGGAGAAGGAGAAGGCGGAGATCGACAGAATGCACAACCTGACGGAGGAGGAGAGGCGGGCTGAGCTTCGAGCCAACAGCAAGGCCATCACCAACAAGGCCAGCAAAGGGAAGTACAAGTTCCTGCAGAAGTACTATCACAGAGGAGCCTTCTTCATGGTGAGTTGAACGAATGAATAAGTTCATTGGCCAAGTATGTTCACATACAAGGAATTTGCCTTGGTGCTCCGCTCGCTAGTAATAACACGACATACGGTAACAATTAAGAATGACACATAAAACATTATAAAATAATAAAACATGGAGGCAACCAACTACATTTTGAGCTTCCCACAAGTTTGTGTGCACCAGACAGTGTTCACTTAAGATAGACATGCTGGAGTAACTCAGCGGGACAGGCAGCATCTCTGGAGAGAAGGAATGGGTGACGTTTCGGGTCGAGACCCTTCTTCAGACTGAAAAGACGGGCCTCGACCCGAAACGTCACCTTCTCTCCAGAGATGCTGCCTGACCCGCTGTGTTACTCCAGCAATTTGTTCTTTTTGCTGTAAACCAGCATCTTCAGTTCCTTGTTTCTATATGCTCCCTGCCCAGGTGTTGGTAATAGTTTATGGTCTGGTGCACCGGGATATAGTGACAAGCTTCTGTCTGCCTGCTCTCCAGTCCTGCCGTCCGCCACCCAATGGCGGTTATGTTGAACATACAGTTTGTCCATGAATGTTGATCGATGTGTGGGTTTGGTGAACTGAGTCTTGGCACATCTGCCGCTCAACAGGATGAAGAGGAGGATCTGTACAAACGGGATTTCAGCTCGCCCACGCTGGAGGACCATTTCAACAAGACCATCTTACCGAAGGTTATGCAGGTAAGACATGCCTGGATGGCCAGCAGCCTTGTGCTCCCGTGCGGTGTGTGTGGGGGTGGGAGATAATTGCTCTCTGCGGAAGGAATGCGTCATATAAAGGCTGGGAGAACCACCGGCAATTACAGAGAACATTGAACGCTCTACATGCGGGGAAAGCATTTTTTAATTTAATTTTCCCTACTGAACAAGATCTTCATTCAGTAATTGTAATTTATGGCGTACCAGAAGGTACAATGACTTTGAATAGTCACGTTACGTCAAGGAATCATTATGATACGACAGTGCCATCTTTATCTACAATGCGCTCGACTCCCCCGCGATGACCAGCATTCACGGATGGCCTCCAGAGTCCCCGTGGACACCGCGTGTTCCCTCTCCAGGGACACGCGAGCACGGGCATAGGCCCAGAAGAGGGGCGGGCAGGCAGCCGGCTCTGGTGTGATCATCGACTACCCGCTGCCTGGACCTGCGAATGGCCATCTTGGCCAGGACCAGGAGCCCACCCTCCCGCTCTACCTCGGGGAAAGCTTTGGGGAGAGTGGTGATCAGGGAGGGTCCGGGGAATTACAATGTCCAGGGTAACAGTGTGTGTGTGGGGGGGGGGTGGGGGGGTCGGGAGGGAGAGCAGAGGGTGGGGGGGGGGGGGGGGGGAGGGATTGGTTAACGGTACCAGAACGGAGCAGGTAATGGGGGCCAATACCAAGCGGGTTCTGGTGAGGGAATGGTCCATCCACTGCATCTTTCAAGGGCCACAAACTATTTCTGCGCTGAGATTCTTTGAACCGTGTTTATCTGTTATACGTTGATGCTGAATTTTGTTTCTTTTCCTACCCAACCCACAAATAAAATTAGGTGAAGAACTTTGGGCGGTCGGGACGGACCAAGTACACTCACCTGGTGGACCAAGACACCACCTCGTTTGATTCAGCCTGGGCTCAGGAGTCTGCCCAGAACAGCAAGTTCTTCAAGCAGCGAGCAGCCGGCGTGCGAGATGTCTTCGAGAGGCCCTCGGCCAAGAAGAGGAAGACCACGTAACTGGGCGCGGGATGTGCCGTGGCCACGTGGTAGGTGCGTCCGGCCGACCTCCATCACTGGCACTGGGCTGCCCCGTCTGTCACAGCTATGGAGACTCTAGCAGCATCGTCTGTCCAGTGAACATCCTGTTCACACGTAACTTAAATCTTCCTCTTTTAAAGTAAACTTATTTTCTAAAGTTTGTAACTCTGTGATCATGTGTTATTTTCCTTTTCTGCTACATTGATCGGATAAAATTTGCATATTAACCAATTGTTATGTCGTTCCGTTATACAAAGTTTCAATGGGAGTTCAGTCTCAGTTCTGTGATGTGGAGGAAGGAACTGCAGATTCTGGTTTACTCCAAAGAGACACAAAATGCTTGAGTAACTCAGCGGGACGGGCAGCATCTCTGGAGAAAAGGAATGGGTGATGTTTCGGGTCGAGACCCTTCTTCAGACTGAAGGAGAGAGTGTATGTTGCTGTCTGTGTGGAGTTTGCACGTTTTCCCTGTGACCGCGTGGGTTCCCTCCGGGTGCTCTGACTTCCTCCCACATCCCAAAGACGTGTGTGCGGGGCTGTAGGTTAATTGGCCCTCTGCGCTTCTTGGATGATAAAGTGGGAGAAATTCGAACCAGTATGAATGGGGTGATAGAGGGCTGGCATACACTTGGTGGGCCGAAGGGCCTGTTTCCATGCTTTATCTCCCTACAAAGTCTTAACCTCAAAGGAGTTGGATCCATATCAAACACAAAACAAATTCCTACATTAAAATGTCAGTTAGCTTTTATTTCAATAGTAAAAAAAAGATAGACTACATTTAAAATGTTGAAAATATCTAAAAATAATTATACCTGGTGGTATTTTGCTTTATTCAAATAATGGAGTATTTATTCTCGCAGCACACAGCCTGCTCCGATCCACACCTCCATGCCTGCAGCCTAAACAAAGCTGCTTTAATCCGACCGTCCTCTGGAGTTTGTGTTCCATCTCTATAATGGCCCCCTTCTCTATTTGTTCCTGGATTTCATCGCCCGAGGTCTTCCGTCTTCCAGATTCTGTAGTGAGAGACGAGGAGAGTAACGTGGGCATCTGGCACATGAAGCATTATCTCCACCCTCCTTCGAGACAGGCAGGGGGAGTACAGATACAGAGATACTGCGCATACACAGGCCCTTTGGCCCGCCGAGTACATGCGTACCAGCCATCCCCGCGTACTAACACTAATTCTACACACTCTAGGGACAATTAGCCTACAAATCTGGACGTCTTTGGAGTGTGGGAGGAAACAGAAGCAGCTGGGGAAAACCCACTCAAGTCACAGGGAGAACGTACAAACTCCATAGTCGGGATGGGACCCGGGTCTCTGGCGCTGTGAGGCAGCAACTCTACTGCTGCACGAAAGTGCCACTCACTCTAGCAGTGGTAGTGTACTGGAGTGGAATCTACGCAAGAATCCAACCTCCTCTTATTTGATGGGTAATGAGGCTGTGATCCTGAAACAGGCAGCAACACAATTTTCTTCCTCCCATTTCGTCAGCTCAAGGGCCTGTCCCACTTTCCCGAGTTACTCACAAATTCTCCCGAGTTTTCCCCTTGATTCAAACTCAGAGAATTACGGTAATAGCCAGCCATAGGTACTCGGGGCTTTTTTTTTACTCGTGGACGTTTTTCAACGTGCTGAAAACCGTCCCGACTTACCTGATGCCCGAGTACTTACAGCTGGAATTACGAGCCGCTACGAAATAGCTACCGACTCGCTACGGACATTCTCCGAGTTTGAATCAAGTGGAATACTCGGGAGAATTTGTGAGTAACTCGGGAAAGTGAGGCAGGGCAGCTGTCCCAAGTTGAGTTTATTTTCAGATGCACCAGAGCTACGACAAGCCTGTTTGCTACGGAATCACACAGACTCATAGACTTATGCAGCAAAACAGCAGGACTTTCCAACAGAACACAATTAGGATAAAAGACCAAGTGTATAAGATCATGAGGGGGGTGTTAAACAGGCTAGGACTTTATTTCCTTGGAGCACAGGAGGATGAGGGGTGATCTTATGGAGATGCATGATGGGAATGATTTTAGATGATCAGCCATGATCGTATTGAATGTCGGTGCTGGCTCGAGGGGCCGAATGGCCTACTCCTGCACCCATGTTTGTAATAGATTTGTACCAATGACAATAAACTCAACTTGACCTGACCATGCGGTTACAGCACGGGTTACCTGCAGGAGACTCCGGCATAGGCAATGACTCTGCCGCTGGTTTCCTCCTCTTGCGCTCCAATCTTCTCCTGGTTCCCTGGGCTTCCTCCGGCCTCTCGGCCTCCTGCTCTCCAGCCGCTGCCTTGGTGTTCTGGCCATTCCTCTGGGGACCATCCTCTGGCACAGCAGGAGACCTTTGCTGCTCCACTTTCCCCTTCCTCTTCTTGGCTGTGTGACCCTGTAGACAAGAGGAAGACGCGCGATGAACAGCTGAAGCTCGACACATAGTGCTGGACTAGTCAATGGCCAAGGTCCGAACTGAACCTGGGTCTCTGGCACGGTGGGGTGGCTAATCCCCGGGATGGCGGGTTGTCATATGTTGAACATTGGGCTTGTATACACTGGAATTTAGATGAGAGGGGATCTTATTGAAACATATAAGATTATAAAGGGATTGGACACACTAGAGGCAGGAAACATTCTCATGCACATCCCCAAAGGTTCTATCACTCAGCTGTTCAATTTCCCTCTGGAATGAATAAAGTTCAATCGTATTGTATTCCCCTCATGATTTTATGCACTTCTATCGGCTCACCTCTCAGCCTAAAGGTCCCGCGTGGGTGACGTAATTGGCGAGTTTAGAAGAGTTCGAAAACATGACATGTAGAAGACTAGCTTCGACTAGCTACGACTAACTCTGGGGAAAATTGGACACCGAATAGTGGAGAGTGAAGACGATCTCCTTCGACCTCCCTTCAACTATGATGAAGACTGTCTACGACTACCTCGACTACCCTCGATTACCTACGACTAACATGCCGACCTACTACAACAAAACCTACGAGTAAAAAAAGTATATTTTTTTCTATGGCGACCTTTTTTTACTCACGGGCATTTTTTAACATGTTGAAAAAAACACCGCGACCTAGATGAGGCCTCGAGTACGCGGAGACCACTCTCGAGCATGAAGGAGAGTTTCAAAGGTGTCTCGTGTCGACCGTGCTGCGAGTATGAGTCGAGGGCAAACTCGCCAGAACTCGCGGATTAGGTCGCCCAAGTGGGACAGCCCCTTTATGTGTGGGAGGAAACCAAAGTTCTCTGAGAAAACCCACGTGGGTCACGGGGAGACCGTACAAACTCCGTACAGACAAGCACCCGTAGTCGGGATCGAACCCGGGTCTCTGGCGCTGTCAGCGCCACCGTGCCCCTCATGAGTTGATACATGTCTGTCATCGAAAATAGAAATAGGTGCAGGAGTAGGCCATTCGGCCCTTCGAGCCAGCACCTCCATTCAATAAGATCATGGCTGATCATATAAAATCAGTTCCCCGTTCCTGCTTTCTCCCCATATGCCTAGATCCCGTTAGCCCTAAGAGCTAAATCTAACTTGAAAACATCCAGTGAATCGGCCTCCACTGCCTTCTGTGACGGAAAATTCCACAGATTCACAACTCTCTGGATGAAACAGTTTTTCCTCATCTCAGTCCTAAATAGCCGACCTCTTATTCTTACTACAGGAAGCCTCACCACATGCAATAACAATATCAGGACTTGCTGGCAACTAGGGTTTCAGGCAGGGGTTCTGCAGATTGGAAACGGTCTCATTTCCAGGAAGATTCCAACATTTCGCCTCCTTTTACATTTTCTGCCTCTACAGATTGACCTTTCACTCACCTCGGTTGCCACCGAGTGCTTTTCATCCTCCTCCAATTTTGTTTTCTTCTGAGACTTGGATTTGGGTGTTCTGGATCCTTTGCAGGAAGAGAAACATTGATTTGTAGAATGCAGATGCAGTAGCAGGAAGTCACGATGCAGCTGTGAGGGACTTGGGCCCAGCTGCGTTTGGAGTATTGCGTGCAGTTCTGGTCGCCCCCATTACAGGAAGGGTGTGGAGGCTTGGGAGAGGAGGTTTTCCAGGATGATGCCTGGATTAGAGTGCTGCAGCTACAGGGAGCGGTTGGACAGACTTGGATTGGTTTCTTGCAATGTTGGAGATTGAGAGATTTGACAGGTTAGTAAAATTATGAGAGGCAAAGTTCATAAGTTTATAAGTTGCTAGACCAAGTGGGACACTTTGGGGGGGGGGGGGGGGGGGTCGGCCTGCAGCGTCACACACACATTAACCCCCCCCCTCCTTGATATTATTCATTTGTTCCTATTCCCCCATCCCCCGCCCTATCCACTCACACATAGCCCCCAACTGTGCAGGCCCGGCTAGAGAGGGGGGGGGGGGGTAGTTATAGGAGCAGAATTAGGCCATTCGGCCCATCAATTCTACTGTGCCATTTGGTCATGTCTTTCTCAACCCAATCCTCCTGCCTTCTCCCCGTAACCCCTGACACCCGTACACAGGGTAGAAAGTGGGAACCCTGTTCGCAGGGTGGAGATGTCACTCACGAGGGCATGGCGATCCAGAGAGTGCGGGATGATGTGTGGGGCAATGTTTTTACACAAAGAGTGAGGGGGTGTCTAGGACCACGTTGTTGGGGCCGGTGGTGGCGGCAGGTGGGAAAGCAGCGCTTAGGAGGAGTTTAGATTGGGATGCGGAGATGCAGGGAATAGAGGGATATGGATCAGACAGATGGGAACCGGTTAACTCGGCATCTGGTACACCACAGACATTGTGGGTCAAAGGCCTTTTTCCTGCGCTGTACTGTGTTCTGTACCACAGGACCTAAAGCTACCTTTCCAATCTGTAGGTGAATAAGTGTAGCCTCAGTGGTCAGGTTCGAGAACCTGAGATGTAGTTTTTAAATAATAATGGTGGTATTAAATAATCAGTAAATGATGATATAAATTAAATTGATAAATGATAATATAAATGATATAATGATTATATAAACGATGATGATTAAATAATGATCATTTTTGACCAGTGCGGGTGTCAGGGGTTATGGGGAGAAGGCAGGAGAATGGGGCTAGGAAGGAGAGATAGATCGGTCATGAAATAGTTTAATGACCTAATTCTTTCATATCACATGACACGTACGATATTAAATAATCGTAAAATAATGATGGTGTAAAAGAAATCAAACACCTATAGCGGGGACGCAGGAGTCCAGCCAAACACTAAGCGGACAAGTTGTGCTTGAGATGTGTTTTACTCGGTAAGATACAGCTCCCTACTCCTCAAATGGGCACGGGCGTTGCCTGACCTTCAATACCCCTAAGGGTCAACCCGTGACCTGCGCCTCCCACACCGAGACACCTAACTCCTCCCTCCAGAGACGAGGGTTCGCTCTGCCGTGGCCTACCACCAGGTGCCGCCACACACTAAACTAACATATTACAATTAAACTCACCTTTTGGTGCCATTGGTCCTGGTATTCCCTGGAATGGAAGCACAGACGCTGTTATGAAACACGCTGGTAAATGTATGTTGAACTTGTGGCTGAAGTTTACAGGAGTGACAACAGATTCCAAGCAACTAATCATTGAAGAGTCAAAGAGATACATGTTATAGAAACATATACAATTCTCAAAGGATTACAGGCTAGATGCAGGAAACATTTATCCCCGTGTTGGGGGAGTCCAGAACCAGGGAGGTCACAGTTTAAGAATAAGGGTTAGGCCATTTAGGACTGAAATGAGGAAAAACTTTTTCACCCAGAGTTGTGAATCTGTGGAATTCTCTGCCACAGAAAGCAGTGGAGGCCGATTCACTGGATGTATTCTAGAGAGAGTTAGATTTAGCTCTTCAGGCTAATGGAACCAAGGGTTATGGGGAATAAGCAGGTACAGGATACTGAGTTGGATGATGAGCCATGATCATATTGAATGGCGGTGCTGGCTCGAAGGGCCGAATGGCCTCCTCCTACACCTATTTTCTATGTTTCTTATTCGATGCAGAAACAGGCTCTTCAGCCCATCAAGTCCGTTCTGATCATCATCCACCCATTTACGCTAATCCTACATTGATCCCGTATTTTACATTTTTTTCCAACATTTTTTCCACATTCCCAAAGGTTCTACAACTCAGCTGTTTAATTTCCCACCTGGAATAAATAAAGTTCTATCGAATGGTATTTCTCTCATGATTTTATGCACCTTTATCCGCTCACCTCTCAGCCTTATGTGTGGGAGGAAACCAACGTTCTCGAGGAAACCCACGTAGGTCACGGGGAGAACGTATAAACTCCGTACGGACAAGCACCCGTACACTGGCAAAATGGATAATCAGGTCAGCCGTGTAGGGAGGAACTGCAGATACTGATTTACACCGAAGATAGACACAAAAAGCTGGAGTAACTCAGCGGGACAGGCAGCTGTAGGTGAATCGAGGAGCAGAGGACATAGGTTAATGTTGAAGGGTAAAATATTTAATAGGAATCTGAGGGCTAACTTTTTAACATAGTAATGGTGATATGGAACAAGCTGCCAGAGGAGGTATCCCAAATCTACTGGAGAGAAGGAATAGGTGACGTTTAGGGTCGAGACCCTTCTTCAGTCCGAAACGAAACGTCATCTTTTCCTTTTCTCCAGAGAGGCTGTCTGACCCGCTGAGTTACTCCAGCTTTTTGTTTCCATAACTTGGTGAGGCTCTGGAACCAAGGATGGCGGCAAGCCATGTGGCGGACCTGTACTCCAGGTCGTGCAGGGAATGCCTGTACTCCAGGTCGTGCAGGGAATGCCTGCAAGACGCAGAGAGTTTTTCCAATTTACCTGGAACCAGATGGTCCTGCCGTTGGCGTCACGGAGGGTCTGCATTCCCGACACATCGTAGCAACGGAGCCACGCAGCAAAGGCAGAGGATCCGTCAGTACGGTCGGAGTTGTAGCCCTTGCCCCCTGTGTCAGAGACAGAGAGAGAGAGAGAGAGAGAGAGTCATAGAGTGATACAGAGCGGAAACAGGCCCTTCAGCCCAACTTGCCCACACCGGCCAACATGTCCCAGCTACATTAGTCTCACCTGCCTGCGCTTGGTCCATATCCCTCCAAACCTGTCCTATCCGTGTACCTGTCCAACTGTTAAACGTTGGGATAGTCCCGGCCTCAACTACCTCCTCTGGCAGCTTGTTTCATACACCCACCGCCTTTTCAACCTCTCCCGCAAGCTCACACCCTCTAGTCCTGGCAACATCCTCGTAAATGTTCTCTGCACCCATTCCAGCTTGGCAACATCTTTCCTATAAAAAGTGTTTTTTTAGGGGGGTTTTATAGACAGCGCGGAAATAGGCCTTTCGGTCCATTGAGTCCGGACCAACCAGCGATCCCCGCTCATTAACGCTACCCTACACACACACACACACACATTAGGGACAATTTACACATAACTTACAACCCTATGCATCTTTGGAGTGTGGGAAAAACCGAAGATCTCTGAGAAAACCCACGCAGGTCAAGGGGAGAACGTGCAAACTCCGTACAGTCAGCGCCCGTAGTCTGGATCGAACCCGGGTCTCTGGCGCTGCAAGCTCTGTAAGGCAGCAACTCTACCGCTGCGCCACCATGGCCGGTTGGGGTTGGGGTAAGATGGATTACACTGTTCTATCAGCGCAGATTGGACTGAATTGAATTGAAAACAACAGCATGGAAACAGATCCCTTTGCCCACCTGGACTCTCCCACTAGCGTGAATCATACCAGCGCTGTTTGCTGCGTAAGATTGCCTTACCCAAATTAATGACCTCCATTGGCAGCAGGTGGCACAGCTCGAGAATGTCAGGGTTCTCCAACTTCACCTTTACCTTCTTGCTCAGAGTCAACTCATCTGTCTTGAGAAAAGAGAGGTGGACAAGCTGTTAGTTGCTGGTCGCTGCCCCGACTCCACTTACTGGAAGCTGAATGTATCAACCCTTACATCCAGTTCCATTTCCAGGCTCCTGGCCCACCCAACTCTTGGCTCCAACTCACCTCATCCTGATCCCGGCCATTCTCTCACCCGTGGAGTGGCCAATACTTATCTCCTCATCTTCCTCCATTTCCACATCCGTTCCTCTACAGGGGTTCATCCAAGTAACACTGCAACGCTGCCACCTTCCTAGACGTCACCACAGTGTTGCTTGGAGGGTTGAACTGAAGCCTGGAGGTCCCAACCTCAACATGTTTTACCACACTCCATATGATTTAAGTAACTCGAGGTATGTCTGCCAGATGCCAAGGTGGAAACTGAGCAGCCCCTGGGTCTGGAGACGCAAAGAACTGCAGGTGCTGGAATCCTGAGCAAAATGCAAAGTGTTGGAGGAACTCTACAGGTCGGGCAGCATCTGTGGAGGACATGGATTGCTGATGTTTTGGGTTACGGACCTTTTGCAGCCTCTATAAAGTGGCCATACTTTGAGGAGAGTTCGAAATGGAGCAGTAAAATGGAGAAACAATGAACTGCAGACGCCTTAAATCGTTGTGCTAAGAGCAGGCATAGTCTCAATGGGTCATGGGGTCGTACAGCACGGAAACAGGCCCTGGGGCATAACGTGTCCATGTCCACCAAGATGCCCCATCTAAGCTCGTCCAAAGTGTATTATAAATGTTATAATACCTGTCTCAACTACCTTCTCTGGCAACTCGTTCCATACACCCACCACCCTTTGAGTGCCCTTTGTCCATCAGGTTCCTATGAAATCTCTCCCCCTCACCTTAAATCTGTGCCTGACCTCGGGTGCTGTCTATGTGGAGTTTGCACGTTCTCTCTGTGACCACGTGGGTTTCCACTGGGTGCTCTGGTCTCCTCTCACATCCAATAGCCGTGCGGGTTTGTAGGTTAATTGGCTTCTGTAAGTTGTCTCTAGCGTGTCGGGAGTGGATGAGAAAGTGGGGCAGCAGGGTGATCGCTGGTTAGGGTGGACGCGGAGGGCCGAAGGGCCTGTTTCCGTGCTGTATCTTGCAATCAATTCAAGCAATCAAGTTTTGGGGAGTGTAGATAGTTAAATAGACCGAGGAGCAGCTGTTAAGATATTAATGGTTTATTTATGGTGTAACAAAGACAGTATTGAGGGAGTGGATGAGAATTGAAGCAGTGTGTATGGGTGACCGATGGACAGTGTGGACTCGCTGGGCTGAATGGCCTGTTTCCGTGCTGTACCTCTGAACTAAGTTTCCCTGTCTAGGAGGCATGGTCACAGAAAATAAAATGGTGGAATGGCGAGGGGTCCAACAATGGTTCTGGATCAAAGACTCTTCCATAGATTGACAGCTTTGTACATCACAACATTGTGCAGAGCTGTTGCCTTTCTCTCTGTGTGCCTCTCTGGTGAAAGTTCACAAGTTCACAGGTTCCAGGAGAAGAATTAGGCCATTCGGCCCATCGAGTCTACTCTGCCATTCAATCACGGCTGATCTCTGCCTCCTAATCCCATTTTCCTGCCTTCTCCCCATAACCCTTGACACCCGTTCTCTGTGCACGTACATGACACGGTGTGTCACCTTGCGTCTGAACCACCCTGGGAGTTGTCCTTACCGGCTCCTTGTGGAGTGAGGCTTCCAATACAGTCCTGGCTCTCTCAAATGGAGGAACCTTCAACCTGAAGATCAAAGGAGATTCAAAGATAGACACAAAAAGCTGGAGTAACTCAGTGGGACAAGCAGAAGGAATGGGTGACGTGTCGGGTCAGACGTGAAGGAGATTAATTTATTTAGATCACGAGAAACAGACTTCATTGGCAAAGGACAATGACAAGCAATTTCTTTCGATCTAATCGCTGGAAGATTTTCCGAGTTTCATGGTTATTGCTCAACTTTTCGTCGCGTTTAGGTAACGTGTGGAGGACGGCGAGTGCATTCACGCCAGCCGTTCGGCTTCACCACAGAGCCCGGCACCACAGTTTATCCTTTCTCGTGATCTTACGAAATACGGGCGACATTAAAAACAATTTGGACGGCAAATTAGAGTTGCTGCCTTACAGCGAAGGCAGCGCCAGAGACCCGGGTTCCATCCCGCTTATGTGTTGTGTCTGTACGGAGTTTGTACACTCGCCCCGTGACCTGCGTGGGATTTTCTCCGAGATCTTTGGTTTCCTCCCACACTCCAAAGACGTACAGGTTTGTAGGTTAATTGGCTTGGTATATGTAAAAATTGTCCCTAGTGTTTGTCAGATAGTGTTAGTGTGCGGGCAGCGTTGGTTGGTGGGCCAAAGGGCCTGTTTCCTCACTGTATCTCCAAACACTAAACTAAACAATAGTGGCATTTCAGAGGCTTTTAGACGGCCACACAGAAGTGCAGGGAATAGATGGATATGGGTCATGTTCAGGCAGATGAGAACAGTCTAACGGCATCATGTTCAACATTAACATTGTGGGCAGAAGGGCCTGTTCCTGTGCTGTAATGTTCTATTTGTAGGAAAGAACTGCAGATGCTGATTTAAGTTGATGGTAGGTACAAAATGCTGGAGTAACTCAGCGGGACAAGCAGGATCTCTGGAGAGAAGGAATGGGTGACGTTTCGGGTCGAGACAGAAGGGTCTCCCATCCCTTCTCTCCAGAGATGCTTCCTGTCCCGCTGAGTTACCCCGGCGTTTTGTGTCTACCTGTACTGTTCTACGTTCCTCGTAAATGGGAAACATGGCTCACCTGTGGAGAATCTCGGCTCGCAGGTAATTCCCGATGCCGTTGAAGTATCTTTGATTTAGGAGCACCTCGCAGATGGGCTTGTTGAAGGCATTGTCAGACAGGTGTGACAGCACGTTCTGCCTGCGTGGGTCAGCAAGAGAGGCCACGTTAAGCTATGGGTTCGATCACTGGCTATGCCCGTACAGCAGGGTGCACAGGTAAAGCAACCTCACGTGTAGGAAGGAACTGCAGATGCCGGTTTACATTGAAGATGGACACAAAATGCTGGAGTAACTCAGCGGGACAGGCAGCCTCTCTGGAGAGAAGGAGTAGGAGTTTCAGGACGAGACCCTTCTTCAGACCGAGAGTCAGGGGAGCGGGAAACGAGATATATAGACAGTGATGTAGACCAAATGAATGAAAGATTTGCAAAACAGTAACAATGATAAAGGAAACTGGCCATTGTTAGCCGTGAGCTCGGTGAAAATGAGTAACAGGCAAAGAGACACAACAAGACGACTGTGAAGCAGGTACGATGACGTGTGGGGGAGAGATGGAGAGAGACGGTGACGAAGTTCGAGAGGTCGATGACCCTAGCGCTGGGGTGTAAACTGACCAAGCGTAATATGAGGTGTTGTTCCTCCAATTTGCGAAGGGCCTGACTCTGACAAACAGGGTTTGCCTAGTGGGGTGTTGGCTGTTGGCGTGGGCTAGATTGGCCCGGAGGGTGGGTGGGTATCGTTACCGTGTGAGTCTATGATTCGACGACGTAATACCTGAACATCTCGTACTGGAGCATGACGCAGGGTCCGCGGCTAGGCTGCCAGCTCCCGTTCACTGCCCAGCTGCCGAACCTCCTGGGATCCACGAAGCACAGGACCTGCCTGGGACAGTCTCTGGTGAGGAACCTGAGGTGGGCGTGTTTGGGGATCTCCTCCACGGCCGCCAGTTCAAACGAGCCCGACATGCCGAAAGCGAAAGATGATGTCCATCTGGCCGGGCGACCCAGCCTCGCCGTCCGTGGCCGAGGGAGATCCGTCCTCCTCTTTGACCGGTGTCAGGGTCAACTTGACCTCCTTCCCGCGGGACTGCGCCGAGATGATGTAGGCTTCACACTGGAAGGGCACCTCCCTGTTCTTGCTCACGGCTGACTTCTCCACACTCCCCGAGAACACCAGGCCACAGCACACCCTGTTGACAAAGCGGCTGGCCATGTGGAGCTCAGGGCCCTCCGGCATCCCGCACAGAACCTGCAGCAGGGATAAGACAGCATGTATCCTGAGAGCCACTGACTCACTTGGTGCTGCAAAGGGTTAACTTCGGCGAACACTGATCAAGGGATTATCTCTGAGTCATTCGTAACTGTCACTGTATGTCATGTTGTCACTTGTGGGCGGAGCACCAAGGCAAATTCCTTGTATGTGAATACTTGGCCAATAAACTTACTTAAAGTAAACACCCGGTATTGTTGGTTCACTCTTATGGAACTCGCTGGGTCTAGGTGCAACACCCAGAATGAAGGGGGTCCCAGCACGGGGGGCGGGGGACAGAAACATGACGACTTCTGTGCACAGCCGAGGCGAGATCTGCTCTGTCATTCCACCAGGTTCTATCCTCGGTGCATGTGACAATAACACATCATTTCATTGCGTTCTCTTTCAACTTACCGAGGCCCTTTGCTATTTTAATATTAATATTCGCTGGGAAATATCTGCCATGTAGCAGCGGATGTGAAAGTGAGTCCCATATGTGATATATTTCACCAGGTTAATTCCCCGGATGGCAGGACTGTCATATGCTGAGAAAATGGAGCGGCTGGGCTTGTACACTCTGGAATTTAGGATGAGAGGGGATCTTATTGAAACATATAATATTATTAAGGGTCTGGACACTCTGGAGGCAGGAAACATGTTCCTGATGTTGGGGGAGTCCAGAACCAGGGGCCACACACAGTTTAAGAATAAGGGATCGGTCATTTAGAACGGAGATGAGGAAAAGCTTTTTTACGCAGAGAGTTGTGAATCTGTGGAATTCTCTGCCTCAGAAGGCAGTGGAGGCCAATTCTGTGGAGGCTTTCAAGAGAGAGTTAGATAGAGCTCTTAAAGATAGCGGAGTCAGGGGATATGGGGAGAAGGCAGGAACAGGGGACTGATTGTGGATGATCAGCCATGATCACATTGAATGGTGGTGCTGGCTCGAAGGGCTGAATGGCCTCCTCCTGCACCTATTGTCCATTGTGATGCAGCATTGAAACCTCACACTTTACTGACATCTGAGCGACCAGAAAAAGCATGAGCAACCTATCCGTGCTCTCCAGAGAACTGTGCTGGAGTAACCCAGTAGGTCAGGCAGCATCTCTGGAGTTGCCGCAGGATAGGCTTGAGGCTTTCACTAACAATCTGGATGCGACTGTAGGAGGGATGCATGGTGGGGTCATGAAGGACATGTCTCGGGGATAGAGAGCTGGGAGGGTGGCCACAGGCAACTGAATGACAGTGTGGAGTTGGTCAGCTCGGCGGGGCAACAGCAGATTCTCTCTTGAGATGCTGCTTGTCCTGCTGAGTTACTCCAGCTTTTCCAGTCTACAAACACCAGTAAGTATCATATGTTTTTGTTTATTCGTCCACATTTAAAGCACCAAGCCCCCCCCTCCCCCCCAAAAAAAATAAATACCCCAGCATCACACATATAACAATCCGGACAGCAACCAGTCGAATCTACCCGAAAGGTTTAAACCCTAAATGAGATACCTTTCCAAAATGAGTTCCTGGAGTTTGCAAAGTTCAGTCTTAATGCACTAAACGTGGGGTTAGCTGCAGGCGTGTACACACGAGCCCGGACGCGCAGTTAAACGGAGCAGGTTTGCATCTAAACAAGACTCAGAGCAAAGTACAGGCGCGCATGGAAATGATCAGTTGCAAAATTGCAATGCAGTCTTTAGTTTGAACGAACTAATTCCGGCCTCTCTTCTCTGCTCAAAGTGAGGTTTCACTTCCTCAGTAATGCAGCTGGGACTTGTAGTCTTAAAGCAACTAACGCCGGTGTTAAAGGAAGGAACTGCAGATGCTGGTTTGAACCGAAGATAAACACAAAACGCTGGAGTAACTCAGCGGGACAGGCAGCTTCTCTGGAGAGTGGGAATGGGTCTCGACCCGAAACGTCACCCATTCCATTCCTTCCTTTTCTTCCCAACCCAGTGTGAACACAATAAAATAATCCAATAAGAATTTCATTGTCCTATCTGGGACACAGGACAATAAACTCTCTTGAATCTTGAACACAAGAAACCAACCCAATAAAACAAAACTCAGTTCTGACAAGCTCAAAAGTTTATTTTCACAATTTATTTTCCATTAATTCGCTTAATTAATTAATTAACATGGATTCTGGTTTGGCTGCATTAACATCTTTTCGGCATTTGAGCTGAGAACCAAAAGAAAAAACTTGTACAATAGCATAAACCTAGCGGTAAGTTGCAGTACTCAAAGGATCTTCGACTGTGACCATAAATGCCATGTAACAGAAGATGCTGGATTAGTCCAGAGTAGTTCAGTTATATTTTCACAGCTAGGCTAAAGATTAATACATTAGACACAAACAAGTCCCTGCAAAGTGCTTGGTTAAGATATAGGGTCAGGTTCTAATCCACCGAACTTGCAAACATACTTTCACATTGTTGGCCCAATGCTTAAATGGAATGCACAGGTCCCCTGGGGTTCATCACCCCAACGACCGTATCTACCAGGCAGGCGGAACAGGTCACCAGGTTTCTTTTAATAAAAGCATCAGAACATTCACTCTCTTTGTTTCCAATCTCCTGCCCATCCTGCAGGATCAGAGCCTGGGACCAAGTTGCACGTCAGGTTTAGTTCAGGGCATTCATCAGCGCTTGGGCTTGCTTGAGCTCTGAGGAGAAAAGAGAAACAGGAGCGGGTATCAGCCATTGGTGGCATCTCTTCCAGACACAACCTGCAGAGGTTTGTAAGCCCACACCACCACCAGACTGAGGGGCAGCTTCTTCCCTTCTGGTACCAGGCTTCTGAACGGTCCTTGCATAAGCTCGGCCACTGTCCGATTCACCTCCACCCCAGTGCAGACATTGGACGTGTGTGTCTCTGCAACTGATGCGCTACAATGCTGAGAACTATATTCTGCACTCTGTATCTGCCCCTTTGCTCCACCTATTGTGCACGAGTTTAACTTGTTTGTATTTATAGTATTATCCGATCGGATTGTTTAGCATGCAGAACAAAGCTTGCCTCTCAGTACATGTGACAATAATAAATCTCAACCAAATGGCCCGTTCCCACGCACTAAACCTAAATTAAAACTACGGGAAACATCCTCTCCACATCTAGACCTTTCATTATTTGGTTATCGGAAGTGTGGAAGACGGCTGTGGAGGCCAAGTCAGTGGATATTTTTAAGACAGAGATAGATAGATTCTTGATTAGTGCGGGTGTCAGGGGTTATGGGGAGAAGGCAGGAGAATGGGGTTAGGAGGGAGAGATAGATCAGCCATGATCGAATGGCAGAGTGGACTTGATGGGCCAAATGGCCTATTTCTGCTCCTATCACATGACCTTAGTTAGAGATGGCTAATTAGGCCACAAAGGGCTTTGAACTTGAGGATAACAATTTAAAAAACTAAAGTTAAACGACAGGAGAGATCCAATGTCCCGACTGATGCAGAAGTTTCAAGTAGATTCAGTCGTTCCAGACGCAGGTTGATCCTGTCACCAGAGGCTGTTACATGAAGCTGACAGCGTGCCCCAGGTGTAAGTTCTGAAGCCCCTGCCTCCGTTGCTGTGTTAACCCACCTGTGAGTAAGACTCTGAACTTGACGGCCGACACCAAAGCCACGGTGGGTTCCAGGGCGCCCGTGTCCACATTCTGAACATTAAGCTTCAGGTGAACAACTGGCTCGTTGACCTCCTTCAGCTCACTGGAACTCAGCGTGTAGTCCACTCTCCACGACACCGAGCCCAGCCTGTTTACTACAGAAAGACAGGGAAACATAGACAATAGGGGCAGCAGTAGGCCATTCGGCCCTTCGAAACAGCACCGTCATTCAATATGTTCATGGCTGATCACCCAAAATCAGTACCCCGTTCCTGCTTTTCCCCCCATATCGCTTGAGTCCCTTGGGACTGAGTGAACTCAATACGTCAACAGCTTCATTTGAGAAACAAAGCGAAAGATGTCCTTATTTTTGGATGACAATCACAGGGCATTACGGGGCGCGGTGGTGCAGCGGTAGAGTTGCTGCCTTACAGCGAATGCAGCGCCAGAGACCCTGGTTCGATCCTGACTACGGGTGCTGTCTGAACGGAGTTTGCACGTTCTCCCCGTGACCTGCGTGGGTTTTCGCTGAGATCTTCGGTTTCCTCCCACGCTCCAAAGACGTACAGGTTTGTAGGTTAATTGGCTTGGTATAAGCGTAAAGATTGTCCCTAGTGTGTGTAGGATAGTGTTAGTGGTCGGCGAGGACCCGGGGGCCGAAAGGGCCTGTTTCCGCGCTGTATCTCTAAACTAAACTAATAAACCAACTTTATCATAAAATGCCACTTACACCGCAGACTACTCTCCTTTAGTTTGTCCTGAAGGGCAGTCTGTTTGTCTTCGTAAGATTTACAAAGAGCAGCAGCGTGTTCTGAAACAGTAAATGGGAAGTTTTGTTAAGGAGTCTTTTTGTCCCAGTTTTGAAGATAATATGAAAAGCCATTTGCAAGTTCTGCGACAATTCAAACCAAAGTCGTCTACTAACCGGAACACTCCCAATAAGTGTTTATTTTTAATCTGGCCATGTTAACACAAAGTTAAAAATGACTTAAACCGTAGCTACGTATGTCAGTGGGATTAGAACAGTGGCAGCCGCAAATCAAAGGTGGCAAAAATGCTGGAGAAACTCAGCGGGTGAGGCAGCATCTATGGAGCGAAGGAATAGGTGACGTTTCGGGTCGAGACCTGGACCTGAAACGTCTCCTATTCCTTCGCTCCATAGATGCTGCCTCACCTGCTGAGTTTCCCCAGCATTTTTATCTACCTTCGATTTTTCCAGCATTTGCAGTTCTTTCAAACAGCTGCAAATCAAAATGGATCTGTTAGAAATCCGTAACAACGGGCAAATGACAATATGTGTAGGAAGGAACTGCAGATGCTGGTTTACACCGAAGATAGACACAAAGTGCCGGAGTACCTTGTATAGAAAGTAGGCAGTTCCTTCCTACATAGCTTCAGGTTTATTGCAGATTTGAAAAAAAGAAAGCTTCTTAAAATCTTAAAAATCGAGCGGTGTCACAGGTGGGAGAAACCGTACCTTTGGGCAAACCAAGTTGTTGCAGTTCGCTGGACAACGACTCTCCATTAACTCCGTACTTGGCCGCGCTTGCCAATATAAAGTTGAGCACGGCAACAGTGGCCTTAACATCGCTGGGCTCTGCAATCCAAGGCGTTAAACTGCAATCAGCTTGGAGAGATCGGCGCCAAATGTCCTTTGCAAAGATTATTTTTGCTACAAAATCAAACTAGGTTTAAAATAATCAGTGTTTTACTCTCGACAGTGAGTACATCACATGCTGTAAATGCATAGAACGGTATAGCACAGGAACAGGCCCTTCAGCCCACAATGCTCCCGTATGCTGGTTCACATGTGCGGGGTGTCCGTGAGCTGGGGAGGACTTGTGACTGGATCACATTCCGTAATGTCTTCATGGTGGGTTTTATGCCGCTGGTTCATCATACTCTACAAGATTTATATCACACTCAGCTTATCCTGCATGTCGGATTTAGGCATCAATCCTCTTGCAAACAAGAGCATGTCGTATGAAATGTTATTTAACGCAGTGAAAATCACCATATATTTGAATGGCTCAAACACTGCAAAGCTAATCACTATATTTGAGCATGTAGACATACCAAACTTGGCATCTGCAGTTAGTTTTGTGATCTTCTCATACTGCAATTAGAGAGATAACAGACAGTAAATTATTGTGAGGAAACACCAAGTTAAATATGCCGTGAAGGCAAAGGCTTCAAAAACACCAGTCTGTTTAAAGCACTCTCATACACGACTGAAAATAAACTTCATCCCAAGCTCATTACATTGAACCGCACATCACATCCACTAAGACCACGCCACCTCTGCCAGTGCTCACGCTGGGTATAAGGGAAAAGAGATTCTGTGGCAGTGGGAGGTTATTTAGCTTTTTATTCAATTGATTCTTTTTAATGTTTGTAATATTCAGACCAGACCTTAACGGTGCCTGCACACGTTATACCTGCCGCTCTGGAAGATTCACAGAAGGTGCCTGACACTGTGCGCTCTAGAATATCTACACAGTCTACTCCAGAACATTCATAAAATGCGACCTACACTATTCTAGAATGTCCACAGAAGATGACATAAATATTTACACCCAATAATGTTTGTTAGTGACCCATTCGGTACACTCTAGAACATTAGTCAGTGACCCAATCTGTATACTCTGGAACATTGGCGGGTGACCTGCACTGTACTCTAGAACATTTGCTGGTGACCCGCTCGGTATACTCTAGAACGTTATCAGTGACGTACACTGCACTCTGGAGCAGTGGCCAGTGGCCCACGCTGTACACTCTGGAACAAGGGTTCCCAACCTGGGGCCACTTGGAACGGAGACGAGGAAAACATTTTCACCCAGAAGGTTGTGAATCTGTGGAATTCTCTGCCTCAGAAGGCAGTGGAGGCCAATTCTCTGGATGCTTTCAAGAGAGTGTTAGATAGAGCCCTTAAAGATAGCGGAGTCAGGGGATATGATGAGAAGGCAGGAACGGGGTACTGAGTGTGGATGATCAGCCATGATCACAGTGAATGGCGGTGCTGGCTTGAAGGGCTGAATGACCTACCCCTGCACCTATAGTCTATTGTTTAATTAAATCAAAGCCAGAAAATCTTCACAAATGAAAAAAAGCCTTCCATCGGATGTGACAATGATTACTGAACCCACCCCACCCCCACCAATCCCACCCCTTTAAATCCTCAGCTTCAAAGATCATGCAATCATACTTGCAAAAAAAAAAGGTCCTTACATCAATGCCATCTCCCAGGAGATCTCTCAGTACCTGCACACAGAGCAGTTTGATCTTCACAGAGGACTGCAAGGGTAAAAGCAACGGCGTTAGAGGACACGGGAACACACTGTATGTGCATCTTACTCTCACCTCACACACGGATGCCCATTCTACCTTGAATGTGAAACCCTCTGCTACTGAACGTGCAGCACCAAACAAATGAGACTGTTCGATGCCAGCAGCACGAGACTCTCAGTACAACGCCAGGGTCAAGGAAAGAGCGTTCACGCCGATCGCGGTCCTGTTTCCACCAGTCCTTCCCCCACCATGCACAAGAAGCACGAGAAGCGACAAGACACACACCACTGTGCGCAGATGCCCAGACATGTGTTCAGCTCTGGCCGAACAACTTCTAAACTTGTGTGGAGACTCAATATGAAGAAATACCATGCCAAACTGTGCACCATATTGTGGGATTTTAATTAGTTGCTTTGGCTATAACATTAATCTTTAACAAACAATACTATACTCTTGTCTGAAAGTATCTAAGAATATACCTTCAGTCTGAAGATGGGTCTTGACCCAAAATGTTACCCATTCCCTCTCCCCAGAGATGCTGCCAGACCCGCTGAGCTACTCCAGCAATTTGTGTCTATCTCAGTACTCTGCCTCACATCATTTTTTAAAATTTCGTTTAGAGATACAGCGTGGAAACAGGCTCGACTGAGATTATGGCGACCAACTTTTGCATCTCTCAAACTAGGGAAATTTACAGAGAGCCAATTAATCTACAAACATGCACGTCTTTGGAGTGTGGGAGGAAACCAGGGCATCCGGAGAAAACCCACACAGGTCACGGGGAGAACATGCAAACTCCATACAGACAGCACCCAAGGTCAGGAACGAACCCAGGCCTCTGGCGCTGTGAGGCAGCAGCTCTACCAAGTTGTACCAAATCTAAAACTAACGGGATGGATGTGGAGGCTTTGGAAAGGGTGCTAACCAGAATGATGTGTAGGAAGGAACTGCAGATGCTGGTTTAAACCGAAGATAGATAGAAAATGCTGGAGTAACTCCGCGGGACAGGCAGCATCTCTGGAGAGAAGGAATGGGTGACGTTTCGGGTCGAGACCCTTCTTCAGATGGTGGTCTGAAGGCTGAGGAAGGGTCTCGACCCGAAACTTCACCCATTCCTTCTCTCCAGAGATGCTGCCTGTCCTGCTGAGTTACTCCAGCATTCTGTATCTATCTGCAGTTCCTTCCTACACTTGGCTGGGCACGATGGCTTGGTTAAAAGGCAGAGCAGAGTGAACGTCAAAGCAGGCACAGGTCCAGGAGGTTAGATACTCAACCACTTTAGCCAAGGTGCTGATTTC